>OU612044.1:90423983-90542770 GCA_914767935.1 Coremacera marginata | reverse complement strand
TTATTATTATTATTATTATTATTATTATTATTATTATTATTATTATTATTATTATTATTTATTATTATTATTATTATTATTATTATTATTATTATTATTATTATTATTATTATTATTATTATTATTATTTTATTATTATTATTATTATTATTATTATTATTATTATTATTATTATTATTATTATATTATTATTATTATTATTATTAGATTGAGGTGTGAAAATAGAGGCTAAATTAGAAGACCCGTATCGCGGCGTTTGTTTATTTCGAACGGCGTTTGTTTCGAATTTTTTTTTTTAATCGACCTTCGAACTTTGCAGTCAAATGCCGATTTTCAGCATATTAATTATATGGTTTTGGCTGTCACTCGTCGACTAATTGATATTTTTCAATCTGTAATAGCCAAATTATTGCTAGAGACCTGTGCAACAATTAAAATTTTTTAAAAAATTGATTTAGAAAATTTTTGTGGAGCTTATGAAGCAAAATTTTGGAAAAATGATTTTTTTTTTTTCATGCTTTTTGAAAATATTTTCCGCGAAACTAAGTGTTTTTTGCTTTCTGTTTGGTGAAGAATATGCTTCTTAGTTTCTTCAATAAATTTCATTTGAAAAGAAAATGGTCTTAGTCGATAATTTGCGTTAAAAATCTCAAAACCATTAAATAAATAGCGACTTAGGTAGAAGTTATTAAAAAGAAAAGGGAAGTTCCAAGAATTAGGAATTAGTTAAGCAAGTTTTTTGTTTTCAACCACCGCACAGGTAGCGATTTATTTTATTTCGTACATGCGAACTAATTCAAAAATAAAGATTCAGTTAAGACTCGAAACTCAGCCGAAGCTGATGTCTTTTAATTTTCGCTCGGTCGTGATAAAATTCGCTATTAATTTTTTTGGAACTTATTTCGTTTTGAGATTGATTTAAGTTAAGTGCATCGGTTTCATAAAAATAACAAAGAAAACATTGTATAATATATATTGTATTAAAAATGTCGGAACCAAAATATAAAATGGACCATTTTTGTAATGTTTGCGCTCGTTTCATAGCAAGCGATGAAAAATGTGGCATCGCGAGTGATTTTTTTTTTTTGGAAGCCTATAAACAATATTTCTCGCAAGAGTTTATCACTGACGTAAGCTATGCCCCTAAAAAAGTTTGCTTTAATTGCTATTCAACTCTTATGCAATGGAAAAGAAGAAGGCTATGCCTTTTGGTATACCAATGATGTGGTTAGACAACAGCCCGCATCAAGAAGAAAATTGTTATGTATTTATCAACTACCATAAAACTTTGAATAGAAGGAAAGAAAAGAATAAAACTTATGTAGCAGTGCCAAGTGCCCAATTACCATTACCGCACTCAGAATTCGTTCCAGTACCAACATACCGAAGTATTGATCTTCAAACAGATATCAGTTTGAATACGACCCAGGTGAAGGTACATCCTATGAAACATCAAAGGACCCAATCCTAGTCACACAAAACCAATTGGATGGAATTGTTGCAAATTTGTGTTTGTCTCAAAAAAAATCAGAACTAATGTCTTCATTTTTGAAAGGAAATAATTTGCTGGCGAAAGGTACCAAAGTAACAGCATATTTTGGCATATCGAAAACGCCAAAAAGAGTTAGAAAAGTTATTCAATGTGAATGCTGCAAAAAATTTCGCTTATTGCAACGATATTGAAAAGTTAATGGAGACGATAGGGTTAACCTATAAAAAAGATGATTGGCGTTAATTCATCGATAGTTCTTTAATCAGCTTAAAAGTTGTGCTTTTGCACAAGACAAATAGAATGCCTTCTGTTCCGATTGCGGATAGCACTGACACTAGTGAAAATTTCGATAATTTGAAACACATTCTGGAAGTAGTCAAATATAACGAACACCAGTGGCGCATTTGCTGCGACCTCAAAATAGTTTCATAGTTTACAGGCTTAACAGCATCTGGCCGTCCAAACTATCCGTGTTTTTTGTGCGATTGAGATTCACGATACGGAGAAGGTATTAAGGGAAGAAACCAGTACAAACAGCATAACTGGAATAGTCGCATTTGACGGAAATGGCCTAAAGACAATAGGCTACAATAGACAATAGAAAGTCTTGTTCCTGAAATGAAAATTTTTTTGCCGTTGCTCCACATTAAACTTGGCATTGCTTAAAATTTTTTTAAATGTATCGCAAAAAGACCAGCAGTATTCAACCGCTTAAAAGACATTTTCCCAAGACTAAGTAACGTCAAAATTCAGGAAGGGGTTGTTAATGGTCCCGACATACGGAAACTAATGAGTCGTCAAGATTTTGACCAAGTTCAGACAGACCGAGAATTAAATGAATGGCTCGCATTGAAAGCAGTCATTACAGGACTTTTGGGTAAAGAACGCAAAGACAACTACAGGCAATCTGTTGCAAACAAGTTGGCAGCTTTCGATGAAATTGGGGTTAATATGTCGTACAAAATTCATCTCTTGCATCAGCATCTTGATCAACTCGCTCAACAGTTGCCAACTGAATCTGATGAGCAAGGCGAACGTTATCATCAAACTGCGCTTTCATTTGAAATAAGGTAACTATAGAGTGTGCATATTTTGAATTTCTAGATTTTTCTAATATCTTTGTCAGAGTGCACAATTTAAACATGTTAACGATTGAAAATTTTTTTCGTTTCAGGTACAGAGGAAAGAAATCTCCAGATGCAATACTCGCTGAAATTTGTTGGTGGTATAAAAACATCTTTGAAGAAGAGGAAGACGAGGAGCAAGAGGAAGAAGGGGAAGACAAAGATGAAATTCTAGAATATCTGTTGGACGAAATTATCCACCTTTCTGATGATGATGACCTAGATATTAGAGTGAGAAGTGATGTTGATTCACAGCCGCCTGCTAAACGGCAACTGACCAAACCATTAACTATTATAATATATTTAATTCTTTTACTTAAAATTTTTCAGAACTAACATTTCAAAATTATAGGTACTTTTTCCATATTTTTATAAAATCTTTTTCAATGTTTTTTTCAAAACCAACCCTGAACAAAATTGGTACATATAAAATGAGAAGTAAATTAATATTAAGCTGGAAAACGCAAGTTTTGTATTATGATTGTTTTCTTTTCAAATGAAATTTATTGAAGAAACTGAGAAGCATATTATAGATCAAACAGAGTGCAAAAATGACTTAGTTTTGTGGAAAATATTTTCAAAAAGCATGAAAAAAATAGTTTTTCCAACATTTTGCTTCATAAGCACCACAAAAATTTTCTAAATTAATTTTTTAAAAAATTTTAATTGTTGCACAGGTCTCTAGCAATAATTTGGCTTTTGCAGATTGAAAAATATCATCAATTAGTCGACGAGTTATAGCCAAAAAACCATATAAGCAATATGCTGAAAATCGGCATTTGACTGTAAAGTTCGAAGATCGATTAAAAAAAAATTCGAACTAACATAAACAAACGCCGCGATACGGGTCTTCTAATTTAGCCTCTATTTTCACCCCTGACTCTCAGAATCGACCTAACTTTTGCTAACCTGAATTTGTTCCATAGTGTTATGGAACACGACAAGCTATCATTATCGCGTTATGCTGTGATCGTACGAATGAACAAATTCATGCTTTTTGTTCAGCGCAAATTATTAAAACAAAAGCTTTGCAATACAATCACAAAAATGTGAATGTAAATTTTGAGCACCCCTGCACTAGAGTGATTGACATAAGAGTTCGATTTTAAAAACATACATTTCCACTATTCATTTCAACACTATTTCCTGACGATACAAAACCGCTGCATATCGCACTTAGGAGTTTTTGAAAAACGAATTGGATTTTATTAAGATAATTTGGAAGTAGATTTTGATGAAACTGAATGTTTGGTATAAAGTTTGTAACAAAACTAGCGATGTAAAAATAAAAAACAATATAAAAAAATGTTTGGTTTGGTTTGGTTTTTACCCATCATCATAATAAAAGCGTACGTAAATAGGTAAATTCTAGGGACGTATATAAATTTAGAAATTTTCAAAATGTAAAATATACAAGTTTACTACACAGTATCAGTTGAATTTAATCTTTTAGTAGGCTTATCTGAATACAAACTGCGATCCATTATACAGGTTTACTGCACAATATCAGTGCCTTAAGCTTTTAAAATTTAAATGTATTTTACATTTTGAAAATTTCTAAATTTATATACGTCCATAGAACTTACCTATTTACGTACGCTTTTATTACGATGATGGGTAACCAAGAGAGAGGTTCTTCTGAATCTAGAATATACCTACTATAAACATTTATGACAAATGTCACTGAAATTAATTTTTTTTTTTTAGTTCACGTTTTGGTTTTAAATAAAAGCTTATTTTTTTAAAATTTTTTTTTTATTTTTACTTTTTAGTCTTAAAGGTTTATTATGAATATCTTTTATTTTGAAAGCCTTACATATAGCATTTTAATTTTTTAGACCATTAACCGTAACAGTACATATTAACATTATTTATACCATTTACATTATTTATTGCATTATATACTTTATTATGATATAGCATTTTTATTGATTTGTAGGGAATAGGAGGTATGGCCAAATTTAAACCCCTGTCTCCTACTTGATGTAAATGTGCTGCCAAATTTTCAGCTGAATCAGCCTAGTAGTTTTGGAGATATATCATTTTTATTGATTTGTGGGTGTGGCAACATTATTTTTCTAACCCACGCAATACTTGAAAGACATTTACTGTCAAAATTTCAACTGAAACAGCACGGTAGTTTTGGAGATATATTAATTTGTGTGCGGTAAAAGGGGGTGTGGTCAAATTTTTTTCTTAAACCCCATTTTCTACTTGAAGGAAATGTACTATCAAAATTTCATCTGAATCGGCCTAGTAGTTTCGAGATATAGCATTTTTATTGAGTTGTGGGCGGTAAAAGGGGGTGTGACAAAACAATTTTTCATAATATTGCATTGTCACCGGGCTTACACATGTATGCTAAATTTAGGCTTAATCGGTGACCCACAAGCTGTCGGAAAATTGTTGGCAAGAATTGCGGACATACTTATATACATATATACGACCGAAGCAAGTTAAATAAAAGCTTATAAATAAAGAGACAGTGTTTGGAGCCTTAGAACTGTGCAAAAAAGAAATATTTTCTAATATATTTAATGCACCAATGCTTATTTAAGAAGCACGATATTGTGAGATAGATTAAACAGTCTCACATTGTCTAAATCTGTACAGAGATATGACGCCATCAGTGGTTTTTATTTTAGATAAGCTCGATGAAAGTAAGCGTAAACTGAATTTGAAAAAATAGTTTTGGTCTATTTTGTTAATCTTAACCACAATAATTCTGTAACTAACTTTTTTTTTTTTCAGTAAAAACCAAACAATTGATAGCAATTTTTTAAATTTTTAACTATTTTCAAAAAAACACTTTTCATAAAAACCTATTTTTAGTTATAAATATATGCATTCCTGTGGTCGTTGATCTAGATAATGGCTCTATTTTATTCACAATGCAAAAACAAAATTGAGAACCTCTTTTCCTGGCTCTATTTCTGATCTTAAAATGCTGCCAAGCTTAAAGCATTTTTTCAAAACGAAGATAGATGGCCAATCTGAAATACTCTTCGACGAGTTTTCATCGTACTGCTCGCACTCGTATTTTTACACTTCATCACGAGTGGTGCCAAATTTTAATAAAGTTGAACTAAAAATGTTTCACTGAGATTTGATCTGATGCAGTGTCACGGGAATGCAGCTTTTATGTATATTATCTTTGGTGTGCAATCCTTTGTTTGTTTGTTAACTTTACCATACTTTGATATCGATGATTTCATATCAATTCGACTATTTTTGAACAAAATCTGACCTTTGTAATTCCGATTTTTTTTAAACTTTGAAGGTTAGTAGTGCTCGTGAAAATAACTTAAACTGGGTTTTTTGGTTTTGCGAAAACAGTTTCTTTTTAAAGTTATACACTGTAAAAATTTGGAAAATATCTCCAAATATACAATAAGTGCATGTATTCAAACAGCTGTTACTTCGAAACCGTAAGTCGTACAAAAAAAGAAACTTGAATATATTTTAGAGACCTTGAATGGATCTTTCTGTGGTGTCCTTTTTTAGGAATGTTTTTATAAAATTTTTTTAAATCTTTTTAGACTGAAATTATTTGTCACGTTTTTTGTAATGTTCGCAGTAAATTTTTCACCTTTTGAACATAATATCGTTTACATTAATTCGTAATACATTAATTCTTAAGGCTCACACAAAATTTTAGCTTGGGATACTATCGATTGTTATTTTAAACTAATTTTTTAAAAAATGCATACAAAAGTTTTCTTACTTTTATACCGAAAAAGCATATGCTGCGTCGATTTACATTCGTGTGAAACAGAATGATTTTTTTGTCAGTCATTTACTTTACGCAAAAATCAAAGTGGGTTCAGTCAAAACGATCTCTCTCCATCGACTTGAATTATGTGGTGCAGCCCTTCTCGCAGATATGGTAGACACCTTTCTATCGCACCTCGGAATAGAAAGACATGATTGTATTGTTGGACAGATTCCACAATATTGCTTGCCTGGCTATGTAAGCCCCCTTGTTCCTGGACAACCTTCGTCGCCAAAAGAGTGTCAAAAATGGCAGAGAAAGTAGGAATCCACAATTGGTTTCATGTAGACTCACATGAAAACACAACAGACTAAGCGACGCGTGGAGTTACATCTAAAGAGCTGGTTAACAACACTCTTTGGTGACATGGGCTGTCTTGGCTCGCACTCGAACAATCTTCGTGGCAAAGAAAACTTCCATCTCCATTTCTAGAAACATCACTCGACCACAAAGCTGTGAAAGTGCACTTTGCATATTTTTCGGAGTATGAAAAAATATTAGAGCGTTTTTCTTCACTGCCACGTGGATTAAGATGTTAGCTTAAGTGTTTCGTTTTCTGCATCGCACTCATCCACATTTGCGTGCGACCTTTCCAGAAAAATCAATTGCAAGTCCGGTGCGAAGCGCGCTGTCGAGTGCGGTTGCAGTGGTGACGCATGACGACACTCTTCTGAAGTTTTGCCTGTGCTCAATGGAGCTCAACCTGGCATCGTGCCGGCGGTTCCTTGATATGAACCAGCAAGTTCGGTTGAAAGTAGTTTTAATGCATTACTACTGCTCCAATTGCCTCTCCGCGGGTCATATGTCCGCGTCCGTCTTGGAAGGGACCATAGTTGACGTTACTGTCTCCGCCGTCCCCTCAAATATACCGTCAGCGTCTTCGTCGAGGGACTTTGTTCCGAAGCGGTCTCCCCCCCACGACCATCTACGTGGGCAACGGGTGGCCTGGTATGGGAACGTGACATCCGGGATGCGTGCCTTCCTCAGTCGCGTATCGCCAGTCAGTTGGTACGACGATGGAAGCTGCCAATTTCTTTTGTTGATGGGCACGAGGTGTGCATCCTGATGCTGCAGGGTCGGCACGGATCCAGTGTCCATCTTGAGATGACAGTAAGGGTTGAGCGGCGCTTAGAAGCCATTCGCTATCAATTTGGCTGATCCGCTGTTCTACAAATGAGCACCAGTTTGACCCCTGTTAGGAGTCGATGTATATTCCCGGCTGATGCAGACCGGTATCCTGCCACTGGGTTTTAGCATGCCGTTAGCCCAGAACTCAATCTTTGGCTGGGTTCTATCAGGACAGGG
Source organism: Coremacera marginata (assembly GCA_914767935.1). Lineage (NCBI taxonomy): Eukaryota > Metazoa > Arthropoda > Insecta > Diptera > Sciomyzidae > Coremacera > Coremacera marginata. The sequence continues at coordinate 90,535,077 of OU612044.1, read as the reverse complement.
TGCCTGGTAGCGTCTTGCATTCCTGCAAGGCGGGCAGCATGTTCAGCCCACAATTAAGCACCCTGTGCTTGTTAGGCTGCCGTAGCAGAGTCAAGCTGCCGCTATCGGTTCTCCTCCAATCTCACTTTTTCTCTTTTCTTTTGGGCAGCGCTTCTCGCTGACCTTGGTCTATTAAAGTTCGTGATTCAAACCTCGTGCGTTTTTATTTTATTTCGAAGAATTTTCCCAGCTAGTTAATTAAAGTGATAACAAATATTCCCCCTCGTACCACAAGACATTCAGTTATTGTTATTGTTACTGTTATTGATTGTTATTGTTATTGTTATTGGTATTGTTGTTGTTATTGTTTGTGCTATTGTTATTGTTATTTGTTGGACCAAGAGCTTTTTATTGATTAATTAGTTGAAGAGAGTGTTTCAATATCTTGTGGTTCTAAATGATCAAATATAAAGGGTCCGCCAAATAACTTTTTTTTTTTTGAAAATGCAAAAAAAAAACTACTGAATATTTTCTCAAATTTCTTTTTTTATTTGAATGTACAATCCTTCCGGTTAATAATGGAAAATAATTTCATTCAAATGGCTGCCTCGGCTGGCCATGCAGTAGCCTACACGATCGGTCCAATTTTTAAGCACATTGTGTGCAGCTGTATTTCACCAATGGCTTCACGAATATTGTCCTTTAAAGCGTCAATTGTCTCTGGCTTGTCGGCGTAACACTTATCTTTGAGGGCACCCCACAAATAATAGTCCAACGGTGTCAAATTGCAGCTCCGAAGGGGCCAAACGACATCAGCTCTGCGGCTGATAATGCGATCTTCAAAAACAGGGCGCAAAACATCAAGTGTAGCTTCGGCTGTGTGGCACGTAGCGCCGTCCTGTTGAAACCAAATGTTGCCAATATCCTCCTCTTCAATTTTTGTGAACAAAAATTCGTTCAACATGGCCCGATAACGATTGCCATTGACTGTAACGGCCACTCTTTGCTCATTTTCGAAGAAAAATAGCCCAATTATGCCTATGGACCAAAATCTGCACCAAACAGTGACTCGTTTTGGGTGCATCGGCTTTTCAATGTATGCGTGCGGGTTTTCTGTGCCCCAAATGCGACAATTTTGCTTGTTTACATACCCGCCAAGATCAAAATGAGCTTCATCTGAAAAGATGATTTTTTTGGCAAAATCGGCATCTTCTGTAAGTCGATCACAGGCAATATTTCCCAGCGTTGTTCAAGCGTATACACAACCATATTCGTTCAGCGGAAGGATAAAACTAATTATCTGTCAAATCAGACATGTGCTAAGTGTTACCATTCACGATATTAGCACTAGTTGAAAAAAAAACGTTAGAAGGTGGACCCTGTATATTGACAAGTACGCAGCTGAAACAGTAGCGAAAGAAAAATAGACCACAACGATTCAAAGGCAAAATTAAACTGCTTTTATTTCTGAAGCATGCAAATGAGAAAGGTTCTTAAAGGCTGAGTTCAGTTTCAGCAAACAGTGATTTAACTTGTAAAAGGAAAGTTTTAGTACGAAAATTTAAAATAGGTAAATATAGTTTTACATATTCAAATATGATGCTCGTAACTCAGCATCCCGGCCCTGTTGAAAAAACTTTCAAGCAGGAAGAAGCGTCAGCTTGTGAATTGGTAGACAAAGAATGTCCTTTGGTGTCTGCACGTCAACGACTCTCACTTTGTTGTCTTTTCCGGGAATTACTTCTGCAATTTTGCCTGTTATCCAACGTTGTGGTATAACGTTATCTTCTTGTATTATCACGAGAGCATCGATGTTGATATTAGGTTGATTGTGCACCCATTTTGTAAGCAATGGAGCTCATGCAAATAGTCGAGAGACCACTGCTGCCAAAAGTGTTGTTTAATTGCGCTACTGCGCGATCACTTCTGCAAGTAATTTATGTCTGCTGTGTTATAATAGGAACGGTCAGGTAAAGTTTTCAGAGAGTTTGCTGATGTCAGTGCTTCGTAATCACTCGAATCTGAAGAAAGGGGAAATAACGGTCGCGAGTTGAGTTTGGCCTCGATTTCGACCAGGGAGATTATCAGCTCTTCGAAAGTGAGGCGCGAGTTGGCAAGTGTTCTATTGAGGTGACTTTTTGAGGATTTGACCGCAGCCTCCTAGAGGCCGCCAAAATGAGGTGTCTTAGGAATAATTAAATTAAAGTTAATGAATTCATTGGTGCAAAACTGATTTATATTTTTGTTTTTTTAATTGTTTTTTGTTTTTTGAAAAAATAAATTCCTTAAGCTCAGTAAGCTTTCGATTGGCGCCAACAAAGTTTGTGGCATTGTTGCAAATATGTCGGTTGGCAACCCTTTTATACCAATCATACGTTTAAGAGTAGCAAAAAGCGCCTCTGTCAATAGATCCGATACAACTTCGATGTGGACTGCCTTGGACCAGAGGCACACGAATACTGCAATGTAGGTATTGTACGGAGTATTACCTCGAATGCGAAGATATGTGCTCACTGGGCTGGCAAAGTCTACAGCGCAGCGAGAAAATTGCCTGGTGTAAGTCGCTCAACATCTGCTGAAGCAATTTGGGCTTGTGGTGAACACTGTGAATGCATGACCGGACTGTACGACGAGCGATTTCTCTGGCATTGACAACCCAAAATCGCCAGCGAATAAGCGCGACTAGAGCTTTGCGTTCAGCATGATAGTTGGTGATATGCAGATGGTGTACTAAACATAGGATAAAGTGGCATTTACTTGGTAAAAGTACTAGATGCTTTTGTGCGTCCTGCATCGATGATAACTCTAAGGGTCCTCCAACCTTTTAATAGATAAAACCCAAATGTTTCTTCCAAAAATGTGTTGAGGTACTTGAGTACATTTTGAGCTGGTCTTCCTTTCTGGACTCGATATATGCCTTTCGGAAAGTGCTGTTTTTGAAGATTATATACAGTACACCATAGCGCAGCTTCATTTTCCTGAGAGGCAAGTAGATCCGATAAGTCAATACAGCGAGGCGATTTTATTTTTCGATAAAAACGGAGCACCCGAGCCATGACTCGAACTACAGTGAAATATGAATTAAATTTGGCTAGGCATTCGATGATATAACTTGAATTTGTGGCTGTAAAAATGTAGACTTGCGCTTCTCCTTGTTAACTTCATTCAAGTCAGGAGCAAGGTTCAAATTTTCAGGCAGCCTCTGCAGCCTCTGGTTGAACTGGGTTGGCACGTATCTCCATTGGCCGTTTGCGGTGAGTTCTTGGATTTCCGAAACTGTGTTTCCTACAAACATCGACGGTGTTGAAGAATGCATTTGCAGCCAATTAAGAACAACTTGCGAATCACTCCATAGATAAATGTCGAAATTTTGTTGTCCAAGAATGGTCCTGGTTTGAGGAATGATTCCAGCAGCTGCGCAGCACAGAGCTCAAGCTTTGGCAACGATTTCCTTTTTGTAGGTGCGACACGTGATTTTGCGTTGAATAAATTGACGGTGATGTTTCTGTGCGAATCTTCCACCCGAAGATACAAGCAGCACCCATATTCGCGTATTGATGAGTCGCAGAACCCATGTAACTGTAGATTTTCCATATCAGCACAAATGCAATAACGAGGCAATAGCTTGTTTTTGGTCCCACTTGATTCCGAGCGTATTTGTAATTGAAGCATCTTGAATATTCAGTCCTTTTCTAGTTTCATCATCTACAAAAAAAATCCAAATTTGAATGCCATTTTGCAAGTTCACAACAGCCCTTCTTCAAAACTGATGTTACTTCCTGTTTTATTTGCGCCAGCTTCTCCAGCGAATCTGCTCCCCATAGGAAGGCGTCAACATAAAAAGATGATTTGATCATTTTCGATCGGAGCTCGAATTAAGCAAAGGACTGGTCAGTCAAGTAGTGCAGGCTTTTAACTGTAAGGTATGGCGCAGCAGCTGTGCTGTAAGTGGCAGTATTCAATTGATATGTTTCTATTGATCCGAGTTGTTGTTGCGCCACAAGATGTACTGGAAGCAGCAATCTCGTGGGCCGACATTTACTTGCCGATATATTTTGATGATATCAGCAGTAATAGCGCAGCGATGAAGGCGAAAGCGAAGTAATAATGTAGATAAATCCTCTTAAATGGTAGCACCTACCATAAAAAGGTCGTTCAGCGATTTTTGTGATTATGTTTGACACAAATCATCGAAAACGACTCTCAGCTTTGTTGAGGTGCTATTCAGCTGATGCACTCAGTGGTTAGGTACATAGAAATGAGGCACGTCAAGTGCAGGACATGGGCACTCATATGCCCCAGCTCCTCATATTTCATATAATTGGCGTACTGTGACCTTATGTCTGGCGTACGTATCAAGCAGTTTTCTAAAGAAACAAATCTTTGCAGTGCTATATTATGTGAAACACCAAGAGAAACAACATTTTCCTTAAACGGCAATCGAGCGATGATTCTTCTATCTGATATGTTGATCATTCTTCCATCAGACTTCAACAGTTAGTGTGGATGTTGAAGCAACCTCATCTAACTTCCATAATTGTTAGAGGTTGTAATCGATTGATTCCTCCTGCGAGAAATAAGAAGTCGTCGAAAGCGGCGAACAAGAGTACTTGCTGGACACCACCCAACCAAGCAGTGTTTTCTGGAGTGTTAGCAAGTTTTTACCAAGCTTGATTTGTCCCACTTCCAACACATCAAAAAAGCTTTCAGTCCCGAGCAGAAGATCAATGCGCTTTGATTTATAGAAGTTTTCATCAGCGAGTGCAGTGTTTGCTGGTAAATTCCACGATTAAAAGTCTATGTCTGTGTCAGGCTGATAGGAAATATGTATAGTTACACATAAGCTAAGTGGGAGTTCAAATTTATTCAAGCGTGATTTGATGTTCTTCGATGTTTTATGCTTTGTTTATGTATTACACTCCCCAATACTCAAAATTTGTGTGTGATACTTTTCGAGCGAAAATCGAAGCCTTTGTGAAAACTCCTCCGTAGTGAAGTTCACCTGCGAACAAGAATCTAAAAGGGCTCTGCCAAGTTGATAACACCCTGATGCGTCACGAACTAAGACGAGAGCTTTGCCGAAAATAACTGCGTCTTGTGAAGAGCTGCCCTTGAGATGAGTGTGAACTGAAGCTGATGTCTCTCTGGACGTACTGTGCTCAGATGGCGAAAGAGATGATAACAGTGGTGGTGAAGTTGTTGTATTATGGATGCGATGTAAAAGAGTATGGGGAGACTTAGCGCATGCCTTGAACTTAAATGCAGAGGAGCATTGCGTCACCATGTGGAACTTTGACAGACAGTTAACGCATAATCCAAGCCTTGTAACTTTGTCGAAACGATCTTCAACCGTCATGTTGATGAAACACTAACAACTACTAATACTATGATCGGCATGTGTACATAGGACACACGTGCGCTTTGTGCAAGGAAGACTTCCCTCGAAGATTTGTTGTCAGCTCTGCGGACTGTATCATGATGAGATTGTGGAAAGTGTGAGGAGTCCACAGACTCAAGAAATTGGCAGCGCCGATCCAATAACTTGGCGCATTCGTCCCAAGTCAGCAGCTGAGTGAAATCTAGCGATTCCTTTCACTTTGCCTGCGTACCTTCATTCAGTTTCTGAATGACAATGTAGATTAGCATTGCATTTGAAATCTCTTATCAGAGCCGAGTGAACGCACTGCGCTATAGAGAGCAGCAACGTGTCAACTAGTCTTCGAAGCTAGCAGGTAGCTCTAACAATGTGCAATGTTCTGCAAGAAAATTAAGGTGCTATTATCAAAGCGTGATTTTAATCTTTCTAGTGCCTTCGGATCATTCTCATTAGTAATTTGAAATGCCTTGACCGTTTCCAGCACCTGGCCATGTAAGCATTTTTAGCAAATGATTGAACTTTTCAATATTGGAAAGGCAATGTTCCCTATCGATTATTTGATTTAAAGATGTAATGAAGTTTTTAAATTCAGAATACTTCCAATTATTCTCCCGTTTCGATGTGTTATGAAGATCTTCGCCTAATTGCAAACATATAAGCCCTCAATTTCACCGCGGCTGTTGTCATCAGGCTCCAGCTTTTCTATTTGCGACTGGAAGCTGCTGATATGCGTGAAATATGACTTCAGAATTCTTAGGCGACAACTTAGTTCTGTTGAAGTTAATGCTTTCCCTTCTCCTCTTCCATTTGTTTCAATAATGCCCTAAATACTTGAAATATTCTTTTTGCTGTTTGCTCGTTGTTGTTTAAGTGCATCTGCCTAAGTAATTTATAAGGCAGCGAAAAGTAGGTAAACAACCAAGCGCAGTAACCCAAAATATGAACGAGAGTATAGCGTTAACAGTCAAGATGCCAGTAACGTAAACAGTGCGATAAATCTTACAGTAGAAGCTGCTTGATATACTTAAAGCAATAGAGCTGCACAATGCAGCTAATAATGAATACAAGACGACGAAGAAGCTTCCAACGACGATGCAGCGATTGAACTGCGCTGTATTGCCTACAGCAGATATGCAGCGATGGAGCTGCACAATAAAATTAACTTAGCCCCTGGTGCAGCAACAGAGCTGCGTGAAGAACAAAGTCGAAGAGACGGTAGTATAACTGAGCGAATTTGTTGACAGCAATGAATGCGCTGAAGCTAGTGACGACGTTGCCAATCATGTGTTGTAGAAAACCTTATATTTTAACGAGTTCGAGAATAAATGTATATTGCACCGTTGCTTAGTACTCGACAAATTTGCGTAGTGTGTCTTAATATACAATTTTTTATTTTTACAAAAATATTTATTTTCCTTTTGAATCACGAGCCGATTAGGCGCCAATATATTGTTCCAAGAGCTTTTTCTTGATTAATTAGTTGAAGCGAGTGTTTTCAGAATTGTTGGTTCTAAATGATCAAATATATATAAAGATCTTTAAAGAAGGTAGAACTTGACAAATGCACTGCTGAAACAGCAGCGAAAGAAAAATATACCACAACGATTTAAATGCAAAATTCAACTGCTTTTATTTATTAAGGGGATGGTTCTGTTTCAAAAAAATTTCCGAACATTTTTTTGTTTTTATATTTTTTTCTTTGAATGTACAACATATTAAGAGTATTTTGTAAAAATTTCGAGTAAATCGTGCTAAAACTAACGAAGATACAGCGTTTCAAGTTAGTGGAAATCATGCTTGATTTTTATGCATACATGCCAGACAACGTTGAATTATCAAAAGAATTTGCCGCTGCGCAATTTGCTTACCTGAAATATGCTTCAAGTCTTTTTGCAATCTCCAAATTATGTTATACTTTTAGGTGCAATTGTAGGTATGTAAACTGAAGTTGTGTATATTATATATTTAGGCTAGATCGTATATGAATCAGTTGCCAGGTACACTTTCTTTCGAGCGGTTGTGTACAGAAACGCTAAAATTGTATCGTAGTTTTCCGTTTTTATTTCTTTTCAGTCTTGTGTTGTGGTATATTTATTTATTTGCAAAAATGCCAGAATAAAATTACAAGACAAGATAATAACCATAGCGGACGAACACGCTGCAAGTACTAGTAAAGAGGATAGAATGCAACGCAGGCAAGAGCATAAAAATGCATTGGACATCCTGAATGACAGCGTTTTACTGTATGGAGCTGGCATTGATGATTCTGTGTAAGAATAAAAAAGTATACCCTTTTATTGATTTATTTTTATTTTCGATAAAAAACGACTTTAAATCAATTTTCTGGAAGCAACATTTTTTGTAGTCTGTGAACAGGATGCTGCAAAATCTGTTCGACCGATCGTTTTGAAATTTTGTACACTATTTCTATACAAATCAACAGATAATGCCGAAGGGATTTTTCTTTGTTTTCCTATTTTAAAATAATAAAATAACCTCAATTTTTCAGCGAAAATCGAGTATTTGACTTCAGAACGCAACCAAAAAAAACATTAAAAAAACATTAAAAAACTCTTCGGTATTACCTCGGGAACATATTACCCTTTTAAACTTCGAATTTCGTATTTTTTTTAGATGATCCGCTATCCTCTAATCGTGTTCACCGCAAAACAACTTTTTTTCGAGGCGAGAATCACTGCCACGGATTTTTTTTCGATAATTTTTCATTTTTGTTCCATATAAGAATTCAAACTATTCGTATACTTATTCGCGCGGTTCGGTTTGGTTTATTAATAATTCCTATAATTATTATATTTTAACAATAAATTTATTCAGTCTTATGTATTATTGCGAGTGACAGTTTTAATTAATATTAAAGTCTTATATATACGTTTTGACCAGCAAATTTTGGCGGTAAAACGAATTATATATTTATCTTAATAAAAAAAGTTTCTTGAACTTTTCACATGCAATACATGGTTCTTTTCATTTGGTAAAGAGTTAAAAAGTTTTTGCTCACGTTTGACTTTTAACACAAAAGTTTCTAACGCGCTTGTATTTGTAAAATTTACAAAAACAAAAGTATCAGTACACTAGGCTGTATCAATATTTTTGAAGCTAAAACTAGCAAGAATTTTCAGTAATCAAGAGTCTAAGCAACATTTCTGCAACCCCAAGTTGTGCTTGTCAAATTTTACTCTCACGCACACTCTTTTCTGTGGTCTGCGTTCGAAGCTGTGACTGCATCTCGTGCCATCTCATTGCGCTTGGTGAACAGCACTTCAGCCAGCTGCATTTAATTGCAGTGAGAGTAAATAAGTCACACAGTGGGACTAAGTCGTAAATTTGCAAACCAAATTTACTTAGTCTATTTCCTTAGGAAAATTGAACTGTGGGCCGAGTACATAATTTTGAAAGTAAAAAAATGTTTATTTTGAGCTTGAGTGGAAAAAAAAGAAATAATAATAGAAAAAAAAAAGAATTGAAAAAAACATTTTATTAAAAAATTTAATTGGTTGCATTTTTGGCTAAAAATATATATTGTATAAAAATAAAATCAAATACAATTTTTGTGAACTTTTTACAAAAATTATTAAGAATTGTTTTTATTTTTAAACCAAATTTATTGCCGTGCTGTTTTGTAGGATTTTGTGATTTTTTTTAAGCCTATAAATTATTAAAAATTTTTGAGAAAAACAAATAAACTTTTTCTTTTGTTAATTATAAAAAAAAAAATGAAAATAGATGTCTCATTTAAAAATATTTATTCGTTTGTCTAATGCTCTCGTCGAATTCGAAGCGGATTTTAATGCCACCGAATATCACGACGTTTTCTTTCTGCAAGCTCAAGGCGAAGAGTTAAGAGCCCAGTGGAAAAAAGTAAAGGCTGCTTACGATGCCTGTTTTCATAAAATGTCCAATGACGAGGATTCAGACCTCGAATCGAATCGAATCGAAAATTTCGGAGCACTCTCACAGAACGCCCTCAAGGCAAAACATTGCTTCAGAGCCGGTGCCGACAATTGGTCACAGAATGCGAGTGCCACCTTACGATACTGAGGTTTTCAGTGGTGATTACCTCTCATGGCCGTCCTTTAGGGACATGTTTACGGCCATTTATAAAATGAACTTGCGGCTAACTTCATTGGAAAAACTCTTCCACTTAAATCGAAAAACACGTGGTGAAGCAAAAGAGTTGGTACAAAAAATTTCCATTAAACCTATCATGGTCAAAAGCCAGCTTAAGATTTTATACCCCAGGTGCCAAAAAATCTGGTGCGGAACTTAAAAAGCTACAGTGAGATATCAATGGATGTTGACTTCATTTCTTCATTTATCTTTGCTCTACAAGATTGCCAGAGGTCTCGCTCTCCTTATGGGCTCAGTGCATTTCAAATAAAAACGAAATTCCAAAATGGACAGATTTTGATTCTTTCCTCACAAGTCGGTTTCAAACTCATGAATCCGGGTCTGATATTCGCAGCTCTAGTGGCGCAATACCCAGACAAATTTCAGCTTCTACCTCCTCCAACTCAAAATCAAACCAAAACAATTTGGTAAAATGGTAAATAATTCCCAAATTAAAATCTCTCTTGTGAATTGTAAACTGTGTTCCACAGAACAACATTCACCTCGCTTTTGTCCAAAATTTCTCAGAATGGACACCAATAACCGACTTTCAATTGTTAGAAAGCACAAGTTTTGCATCAATTGCTTAGCTTTATCTCATGAGGTGAAAGAGTGCAAGAGTCAATATTCATGTGTGATGTGCAAACAACGTCATAGCACGCTCTTGCATCGAGACTCGGCTCAACCGCTATCTCCTGCTTCGAGTGCTGACTCAATCAAGTAGGTCGAGCTCTCGACCCAATCCCCCGGGCTCTAACACACAATCTCATTCCACTTTAATACAGTCCACTATCAATGACATTCAATCATGCAGCACTACCAGTACCAAGCACGTATTGCTTAGTACAGCAACGGTGACCATATGTCACCTAGGATCTTAGTACACAACTAGAGCTCTTATCGACTCTGGCTCTGAAGGTACATTTATATCCGAAAGACTGCAGAAGCTATTGAAGTTGCCCACAAGAGCCGTAAACGCTCAGGTTTCGGGGCTTAGCAAAGCAGTTTCAGCGCAAGTGACCAAAGCTTACGAAATTATACTCAGTTCGCCTAAAAATAGACAATTTCAAATAGAAGCTACAGCTTTGTACTATTACGCTTAACTGGAAATCTTCCGTCGTGCTTCATTGGTCCTTCTTTGTGTAAGAGTTTGCCAGATTTACAATTGGCCGACTCACATTTCTTCAGAAGCGGTCAAATTAAAGTACTAATCGGTGGCGATTTATAATTCTCGATGGCATCGAAAGAAATATTCTTGGATCACTATAGGCACTAGAAACAATTTTTGGTTGGATATTCACAGGCCCTATACCTTGTAACGAAATATCCAGCTTTACTACCTGCTTGAGCCATTATAGGGAAGTTGCGATCGATGAACAGATCGCACATTTTTGGTAGTTGGAGGAATTACCTAAAAAACAATTTTTATCCCTAACTGATAAGTTTTGTGAGGAAAATTATCAGAAAACCACTAAACGCGATGACAAGGGTCGATATATAGTTACCTTACCGTTTAAAAGTGGATTCCCTAATGATATTAATCTTGGATTTTCTCGAGGTATTACCTTCAAGCAGTGGGTTAGAAACGAAACTTGATTGACGAAAAATCCTGAACTTAAGACGCATTACGAAGAAGTAGCAAATGATTACTACAGATTGGGTCATATGAGAAAAGTGTCTCCCTCTGATTTTTAAATTTCGCCATCTCATTATTATTTGCCGCATCATGCGGTGATGAAACCAGAGAGTACTACTACCAAAGTTAGGGTGCGTCAAGTCCCTCATCAAATGGAATCGGCTTGAATGATGTCCTACACGCAGGTCCAGTTCTTCAAGCTGATTTGACGCTTCTGGTACTAAAATGGTGTTTCTTCAAATACGTATTTAATAGTGATATTCAGTAGATGTACTGCCAGATTCTGGTTGATCCAAAACATTCCGTATTTCAACGAATTTTATTTATAGGCTCACTTGACGATGTCATTCAGGATTATGAGCTTAAGACAGTAATCTTTGACCTAAACTGTGCTCCATACCTAGCCATTAGCACATGATGTTCAGCAGCAATTCAGAAACAAATTTTGCGACATTTCACATATGTCGACGATGCTCATGCTAGAGCTCACGACGTGAAAAGCGCAATAAAAGCTAGAAATGAGCTTACAGATACAGAAATGAGCTTACTCTGCAGGTTTTACTATGCAGAAATGGACTACAAATCGCTACCTTAATATAGAAAGGCCATAACTCAATTTTTTTACATTATAGGAGAAGAAAAAAACTTCATAAAAAACAAAGCTCTGCAATTTCTACAGTAAATAGAATTGTAACATCGCTACATCACTTATAGTTTTTAATAAAAAAATTTGTTTACAAAAAATTCGAAACTACAGAACTTAATTTTTTATTAAGTTTTCTCCTTCTCCTATTGACTTAGGGCCTTTTGAGATAGGGCTTTAGGAATTCGATGAAATGCAACTTCTGATTTGTTCTTTTTTACCGCTAGGCGTCTTGAGATTAAATCATCTTATATAAAACGTGACGTGCTATCAATGATCGCTCAACTATTCGATCCTGCAGGTGCTGGCACCTATAGTGGTGACAGTAAAAATTCTAATGCAGCGTATCTGGCTGGATGAAATAAACTGGGATGAAAATCTCCCATCTCACATTTTGCAATATTGGCAAACTTTTTTGCTGGATTACGAAAATATTAATAATATTCGTATACCACGCTTTGTGGGGTTCTCACCTGAATCTGACGTAGAGTTTCACACCTTTTACGATGCTTCTGAAAAAGCATATGCTGCGTCGATTTACATTCGTATGAAACAGAATGATTTTATTGTCTGTCATTTACTTTACGCAAAAATCAAAGTGGGTCCAGTCAAAACGATCTCTCTCCATCGGCTTGGATTATGTGGTGCAGCCCTTCTCGCGGATATGGTAGACACCTTGCTATCGCACCTCGGGATAGAAAGGCATAGATTGTATTGTTGGACAGATTCCACAATCGTGCTTGCCTGGCTATGTAAGCCCCCGTGTTCCTGGACAACCTTCGTCGCCAATAGAGTGTCAAAAGTGGCAGAGAAGGTAGGAATCCACAATTGGTTTCATGTAGACTCACATGAAAACCCAGCAGACTAAACGACACGTGGAGTTACATCTAAAGAGCTGGTTAACAACATCCTTTGGTGGAATGGGCTGTCTTGGCTCGCACTCGAACAATCTTCGTGGCAAAGAAACCTCCATCTCCAATTCTAGAAACATCACTCGAGCGCAAAGCTGTGAAAGTGCACTTTGCATATGTTTCGGAGTATGAAAATATTTTAGAGCGTTTTTCTTCACTGCCACGTGGATTAAGATGTAAGCTTACGTGTTTCGTTTTCTGCATCGCACTCATCCACATTTGCATGCGACCTTTTCAGAAAATCAATCTGCCTTCAAAGTGCAGAAATTAATTTCGTGAAACCGCGATTAGTCCTACTATGCCAAAAATCAGTTTTTCCAAACGAAAATCATTATTTGGAAACAAATCAAATAATTAGATCTAAGAGTCCAATTCTTGTTCTTAATCCATTTCTGCACAAAGACAATTTACAACGTGTTGGTGAACGACTAGCCTCTTTCCCAATTTTATCATACGATGAAATTCAATTATATTGCCATATAATGGCCAATTTTCACGTCTTTTAGTACGCTTCGCTTATGATTTTCTACTTCATGGAGGGAGCCAGTCAGTGCTTCATCTTATTCGAATGCAATATTGGATCCTACGTGCTAAGCCCCCCTCATCAAAACAACTTGGCTATATGTTATATAGTATAATAGTATAATAATGGCTGCTCTGCCAGCTGAGCGAACGATTACTTCACGACCATTTGCGTTCACTGGCATCGACTTCGCTGGCCCGTTCGGGATCAAAAGCTACATAGGCAAAACTTGCCGAATAAGGGCTATGTTTGTTTATTTGAGCAGGTTTCTCTAGATTTGCTTCTAGGCGTGGCTGCCCAGCAAATGTGTACTCTGTTAATGGTACAAGCTTTGTCGGGGCCTCAAATGTCTTAACAAAGGATTTTAAAGCCTTTCTAAGTGCGTCACATCATGCCATACTAGCGCAGTATGCACATATAGAGATCGCATGGAATTTCACTCCAGCTGGTGCCCCCCATATGAGAGGATTATGGGAAGCTTGAGTCAAAAGCTTAAAAACGCATTTTAAAAAGATGGCCGGAATTATGAAGTATAATTTCGAAGAATTTACAACTTTGCTTAATCGAATCGAATAATGACTTAATTCGAGGCCACTTTCCGCCATGTCCGAAAATCCCTCTGATTTTCAATCTCTTACTCCAAGTCATTTCATGGTCAGCAGTCCACTGCTAGCGCCAGTGCAGCCAGAAATAACTGATCAGCCTCTGGCTGTCATCAACCGTTGACAAAAAGTAAAGGCTATGCATCAGCACTTTTGCCACCGATGGGAAAATTAATACTTAAAAGAGATGTATAGGCATGCAAAGTGGAAAACTTCTCAATTAGATTTCAATGTTAACGATTTAGTCGTTATCAAAGGAGACAATTTACCCCGAATGAATGGCCATTAGGACGAATATTAAAAACATACGTTGGTAATGATAATGATCATTATCTAAATGATAAAATATATATAAATATCTATAAAGAAGGCAGAACTTGACAACTGCACGGCTGAAACAATAACAAAAAAAAAAAAAGAGGATGGTTCTGTTTTAAAAAAATGTTCGGACAGTTTTTTATTTTCATATTTTTTTTTCTGAATGTATAACATTTCTAGAGTATTTTGTAAAAATTTCGAGTAAAATCGTGCTAAAACTAACGAAGATACAGCGTTTCAAGTTAGCGGAAATCATGCTCGATTTTTATGCATACATGCCAGACAACGTTGAATTATCAAAAAGATTTGCCGCTGCGCAATTCGCTTACCTGAAGGTATGTAAACTGAAGTTGTGTATATTATATATTTAGGCTAGATCGTATATGAATCAGTTGCCAGGTACACTTTCTTTCGAGCGGTTGTGTACAGAGACGCTAAAATTGTATCGCAGTTTTCCGTTTTTATTTCTTTTCAGTCTTGTGTCGTGGAATGTTTATTTATTTGCAAAAATGCCAGAATAAAATTACAAGACAAGATTACAAGATGAATAACCATAGCGGACGAACAAGCTGCAAGTACAAGTAAAGAGGAAAGAATGCAACGCAGGCAAGAGCATAAAAATGCATTGGACATCCTGAATGACAGCGTTTTACTGTATGGAGCTGGCATTGATGATTCTGTGTAAGAATAAAAAAGTATACCCTTTTATTGATTTATTTTTATTTTCGATAAAAAACGACTTGAAATCAAATTTCTGGAAACAACATTTTTTTAAGTCTGTGAACACGATGCTGCAAAGTCGGTTCGACCGTTTTGAAATTTCTTACACTATTTCTATACAAATCAACAGATAATGTCATATTAACAAAGATAATGAGATTCTTCTTTGTTTTCCTATTTTAAATAATAAAATAACCTCAATTTTTTAGCGAAAATCACGTATTTGACTTCAGAACGCTACCACAAAAAAAAACATTAAAAAACTCTTCGGTATTACCTCGGAAACATATTACCTTTTAAACTAATTTGTTTTTTTTTTCAGATGATCCGCTATCCTCTAATCGTGTTCACCGCAAAACAACTTTTTTCGATGCGAGAATCACTGCCACGGATTTTTTTTCGATAATTTTTAATTTTTTTTCCAAATATACTTAAGAAGTCAAACTATAACATGTATATGAAATAAATACACAAACATTATCCATGTCTCCACAAAAATATCATGAAAACATGCCTTTTTTTCGGCTTTAAAACAATACCATCCCCTTAAGCATGCAAATGGCAAATGTTCTTAAAGACTGAGTTTAGTTACAGCACACAGTTAAAATAGGAAAATATAGTTTCACATATTCAAGTATGATAATCGTGACTCAACTTGTTATTGTTATTGTTATTGTTATTGTTATTGTTATTGTTATTGTTATTGTTATTGTTATTGTTATTGTTATTGTTATTGTTATTGTTATTGTTATTGTTATTGTTATTGTTATTGTTATTGTTATTGTTATTGTTATTGTTATTGTTATTGTTATTGTTATTGTTATTGTTATTGTTATTGTTATTGTTATTGTTATTGTTATTGTTATTGTTATTGTTATTGTTATTGTTATTGTTATTGTTATTGTTATTGTTATTGTTATTGTTATTGTTATTGTTATTGTTATTGTTATTGTTATTGTTATTGTTATTGTTATTGTTATTGTTATTGTTATTGTTATTGTTATTGTTATTGTTATTGTTATTGTTATTGTTATTGTTATTGTTATTGTTATTGTTATTGTTATTGTTATTGTTATTGTTATTGTTATTGTTATTGTTATTGTTATTGTTATTGTTATTGTTATTGTTATTGTTATTGTTATTGTTATTGTTATTGTTATTGTTATTGTTATTGTTATTGTTATTGTTATTGTTATTGTTATTGTTATTGTTATTGTTATTGTTATTGTTATTGTTATTGTTATTGTTATTGTTATTGTTATTGTTATTGTTATTGTTATTGTTATTGTTATTGTTATTGTTATTGTTATTGTTATTGTTTTGTTATTGTTATTGTTATTGTTATTGTTATTGTTATTGTTATTGTTATTGTTATTGTTATTGTTATTGTTATTGTTATTGTTATTGTTATTGTTATTGTTATTGTTATTGTTATTGTTATTGTTATTGTTATTGTTATTGTTATTGTTATTGTTATTGTTATTGTTATTGTTATTGTTATTGTTATTGTTATTGTTATTGTTATTGTTATTGTTATTGTTATTGTTATTGTTATTGTTATTGTTATTGTTATTGTTATTGTTATTGTTATTGTTATTGTTATTGTTATTGTTATTGTTATTGTTATTATGGTTATTGTTATTGTTATTGTTATTGTTATTGTTATTGTTATTGTTATTGTATTGTTATTGTTATTGTTATTGTTATTGTTTATTGTTATTGTTATTGTTATTGTTATTGTTATTGTTATTGTTATTGTTATTGTTATTGTTATTGTTATTGTTATTGTTATTGTGATTGTTATTGTTATTGTTATTGTTATTGTTATTGTTATTGTTATTGTTATTGTTATTGTTATTGTTATTGTTATTGTTATTGTTATTGTTATTGTTATTGTTATTGTTATTGTTATTGTTATTGTTATTGTTATTGTTATTGTTATTGTTATTGTTATTGTTATTGTTTTGTTATTATTGTTATTGTATGTTATGTTTTGTTATTGTTTATGTTAGTGTTGATTGTTATTGTTATTGTTATTGTTATTGTTATTGTTATTGTTATGTTTTGTTATTGTTATTGTTATTGTTATGCATTTTTAAACCTTAAATTTTGTTGAATTTTATTAAATATATAATAAATTGAGAGCCTTAACCCATTTCTTGCCAAAGAGTGCATTTTCGCACACAAAAGTTCGGATATTTTTTAATAACATTTTTATTTGAGGTTAATGCATAAAAACAATGTTTGATATTTTAGCTTGTTTAAAAAATGTTTTACAATTTCCTTAGTGTGATGAAAATAAATCAAAAAATAATAAAGGATTTACTTTATAACGGTAAGAAAATGCAATTGTTATATACCACCTTGTTCAAAAAGAAATGTTCATTCACACTGTGAACCGGACTTAACTGTCCGATTCGAACATTTTTTTTTTAGTATGTTGCCACATGTGTCTATGACAAGGCTGCCAAATATCAGCGTCTCTCGTTGACATTTGGTAAAGTGACAGTGTTTTGCTTACAACAACTTTTTTCGTGTTTTTGATTTTTACGATGGAAGAAAAAATTGAGCGTGATTCACTCGCCTGATGCCTGTTTTGCGTGTCATACTTGTATACCCATGTCTCATCACCAGTAATGATGGATTCGATGAATGATTTGTCGTTTTCGACCATTTCCAGCATGTCTTTTGCGATAGCAACTCGGTCTTTTTTTGCATGAAATTGAGTTCTTTCTGTAACGACTTCGCAACGACACGTCTCAAGCCCAATTTATTTTTGAAAATGTTCTGAACGAATCCAATTGAAATGCCGATGTCCTCTGCTATCTCTCTTATCGTCAGTTTGCGATTTTTGACCAACATTTCTTTGATTTTTTTCAACTTTTCTTCTGGAGTCGAACACGATGGCCGCCCGGTACGAAGTTCATCTTCTACTTCGTCTTGGCCACTCACAAATCGGTTAAACCACTTGTTTGCCTTCTGATACAATAGAGCAGAGTCAACGTAACATTTCACCAATATTTTACGCGTATCGGGGCAGTTGAAACCATTTTTCACACAAAATTTGATACAAACACGTTGCTCAATTTTTTCTTCCATCGTAAAAATCGAAGACACGAAAAAACTTGTTGTAAACAAAACACTGTCACTTTACCAAAAGTCAACGAGAGACGGTGATATTTGATGTGGCAACCTACTAAAAACAAATTTTCGAATCGGACAGTTAAGTCCGGTTCACAGTGTGAATGAACCTTTCTTTTTGAACAAGGGGGCTTATGCATTATCTTTCGTTGGGTGCGAAAACGCAACCGTGGCGCTTAACCTGATTTTTCAATCATAGTTTTTCGTTGAAAAAAGTGCAATTTGCCTCTGCATTATTAATGTTTTAGCGCTTGGCATAACATACGAACTAATTTGTTATGTTTTTTTTTTAAATAAACGTATAACTAAAACGAAAATGTCGTTGCCTTAATATAGAAAGGCCCTAACTCAATTTTTTTTACATTATAGGAGAAGAAAAAACTTCATAAAAAACAAAGTTCTGCAATTTCTACAGTAAAAAGAATTGTAACATCGCTACATCACTAATAGTTTTTAATAAAAAAATTTGTTTACAAAAAATTCGAAACTACAGAACTTCATTTTTTATTAAGTTTTCTCCTTCTCCTATTGACTTAGGGCCTTTTGAGATAGGGCCTTTCTATATTAATGTAGCGATGTTGATTTTTCATATAATTTGAATTAATCCAAATAAAGTTTTTGTGCATCTTAGTTGCCACTGGTGCGTTTTCGCACCTTGCTGCCCCAGGTGAACGGAAAAGCAAAAAAATTGCTTGACCATTTAAGATCCAATTTTGGGAACCTACAACCTAGCCATAAGGGTTTCGCCAGGAAGAAATGTTTTTTCTTGGCCAGAAATGGGTAAATTATAAATAATAAATGTATACCTTATTTTCATTATGTCGTCGAAATTGTTGCGATTTTTTCTCCAAATCGCTAATACTTGAGTGTAGTTTCTCAATATCGCAAGCCAATTTCTTAATGGAATCTTCTGTACTTATTTTAGCTTCAACAATTTTTTTTTTTACTGAACATATACATTCATTTAGCCTCGCAACTCTACGTTTTTGTTGATTGTTAATAATAACATTTTCTTCATTTCTCTTTTGGAGGACTTGATAGTTATAATCTAATTTTTCTGACGTCATTAAAACAACATTTCTCGTCTTAAGCAACTCCCATTGTAACATTTCTGCATCCTTTTCAAGTCGAATCCGAGAACGACGAGTAATAGCTTCCTGATCTGCACAAATTCGGCTTATTTCGTGACTGTAGAATGATTCCTTTTCTTTAACAATAAGAAATTTAGTTTTTTCATTTTTTAACATTTCATCATAAAATTCTTTCCATTTCATTGAAGCAGATAGCTCAATATTTGACCTTTCATTTTGGATTGTACTATACAGCAATCCGAAATGTTGATTGTATGCATCCTTTAGCAATTCAATTTGATTATCAATTCTTTCTACCAAGCAGCTCAGATCATTTGATTGTTTTTCCTTATCAGAATAATATATGTCGCTTATGCAATTTATTCCATTTTGGCACTGGTCAATAATGTCATCTTTTTTCTTCATTATATCTGAAACATAAAAGTTATGTTCTTTAATCTTTTCAGACAGTTCAATAGGTTCCTTTAGCGATTTTAACTCAGACCATTTTGACGTTATATCGTTGAAGGATGCAAGAGACTCAATCGATTCATTCTTTAAATTTATTTGAAGATCTGTAAAATTTTAAAAGTCATATATAAAAATAGTTTGGTAGGTTGGATTTATTAATAATATAAATTTTGAATATAAAATATACAAGTTTGCAATTCGATACGTTCAAAAGAATTAATTCTTTGAGAATGAAATTTCTTAATATTCTTTTTTTTCATATAAATTAATGATATAATGATAAAAAATAACTTTTATCAAAATTAAGAACAATTGTTATCGTATGTATATTAAGCCGGGTTGCTACATAGGTATAGAAAAAAAAATTAATATATAAGTCACGCTAACAATAAAACTTATCTCGAGAGTGTTTCGGCATCAAATAATTTTGTTTATGTGATCCAAAAAAAAAAAAAAAATGCCAAAATGGTATTTGTAGCATAATTGTGTTATTTACTAACGGATCGTGGATTGTTTTAGGTACAATTTTTAACATTTAACATTTTAACATTTTAACGTTTAACATTTTTCAATTTCTTCCTTAAATACAATCCTTTTAATACCAAACAAATTAAATAAAGCTGCTTATAACTTTCAGCTATTGTTCCCACTTATGATATTACATTTTCACATTTGCTTAACATTATGGGACCGTTATATTTTTCTATTTTTATACCCCAATATTTTTCTATTTTTATACCCCAACGCGTACTGCGTACGGAGTATATTAACTTTGTCATTCCGTTTGTGACCAAGAAGGAGACGTGGCAGGTATAGAAAAATGTATATATTTTTGATCAGCATCATCTCCTGATTCGATTTCCGTGTGTCCGTCTGTCTGTCCGTCTGTCGACACGATTACAGCCGCAATTTTAAAGATATCGCGATGAAATTCAAAATATAAGTTTATTTTTAAAAAAGAAAGATCAAGTTCGAAAACGGGCCAAATCGGATGAAAACCACGTCTACCTCCCATACAAAGTGACTTTATATTAACCGTAAAATGTCTTTAAAATCCACAAAAATTAAAGAAATGCCTTGGCAGGTTAGCTTTGCTCTTCAGTTTTAATCCTGGCTATGAAATTTGAAAAAATCGGATGAAAACCACGACTACCTCCCATACAAAGTGGCTTTATTTTAAAAGTAAAATCTCTTAAAAATCTGCTAAAATTAAAGAAATGTCTTGAATTTTTGCATATAGGCTTTGATATATAACGTAGACCACCACTATGATATTTGGCAAAATCGAATGAAAACCACGCCTACCTCCCATACAAATTGACTTTATTTTAAACGTTAAATTTCTTAAAAATCCACAAAAATTTATGAAATGTCTTGAAATTTTGCACTTTATCTTTGATATATAATATGAACCATCTCTATGATATATGGCAAAATTGGATCAAAACCACGCCTATACAAAGTGACGTCATCAAAATAGGAAAACTATCGTTAATATATAAAACTGAATGTCATCGTGTATGTCGTGGCTAAAGACTTCGAAAATACTTCAATATGGCCGCGGGGGGTATTTTAGCTTCGGTACCCTGCCGAAGCTCCATCCTTACTAGTCTTAATTTGAATTTGTTTTACCCATTACTGTACAAAACGCGATGTTTGCTTTTTTACAAAACGCGCTCAATTATAAATTTTAATCCAAGAAACAAAGGGGTAGGGGTAGTTTTATATCCAAATTCTGAGAAAGGAATTTCTAACATTAGTCTTACATAAACACTTCAAAAACCCAATTAACTTTGCGTTTTAATAAGTGGTCAAATACGAATACTCAAAAATGGCTCAAAAACTTCGGATAAAATTCACTCGCCTTCTTTAGCTAATTTTGGTTGGCAAAAATCGTCTGACTGAATCATCCCAGAGGGTGCCGGCTGTGCAATGGGTACAACATGACATCGGGGTGTAGTGCACCCAAAGAAGCCTTAAGTAAGGCTTTGTATAGAGAATATATGTAGGAAGAAGAAAATAAACTTCCTTAAACCATCCTTGAAACAAGCTTTATACAAGGTCTATGCATGAAAAAAATGAAATGAAATGAAAAAAAGGCGTATCAAAGGCGTTTGATATAAGGTTTTTATTCAAGGCTTATCCAGGAACTCGGAAACTGAAAAAAAATGTAATTGTTTTTTTATTACGTTTATTCTCTGCAGTATGTTTCATTTAATTTTATTAATAACACAATTCTTTTACATTTTAAAAATTTTTGTATATTTTCCATAGCCATACCCAGTGCGGGTTAAACTCGGATCCTTTTTATCGACAGTCGCACATTCTATCCACTCGTCTATTCAGAAGCTTGCTTGCGCGAATTTGGAACTTAATAACTATTTTCCAGGGACCGTACCAGTTATGGTTTTTATCAAAAAAGCTAGATATAAACAGTAATCTTTTAACTTTTATTTTCCCTTACAAAAATACTAGCTATTTTCCCCGTTTTATTTTTTTCAGACAAAAATAACTGTTACTTTTGACTTTTATTTTATCGGTCAAAAATAACAGTTATTTTGTGCCTTTTATTTTTGTCGGTCAAAAATAAAATATGATTTTTTTTTAAGGCCGCTTGACCGACTAAGTAACTATTAATACCATTATTTCGCCTTATCAGAGCGCACATTATGAGCTATAAAATAGCTGAAACGAAAATAATGATAACAATATTTTTTTAGACGAAAAAGCGCCTTCGAAAATTCTATTGCCTGATATTTTAGACCAAAAAATAAAAGGCACAAAATAACGTTATTTTTGACCAATAAAATATAAGTCAAAAGAAACCGTTATTTTTGGCCAAAATAATAAAAGGCCTAAAATAACAGTTAATTTTGATTTTCATAGCAAAAGTCGAAAGTTTAAAGGGTGCTTTATATTCGTGAAGATGCGGCCATTAGAATCATAAAGGCATATTTAAAAAAGTTCATCAGGAACTTTTTCGTTATGCCTTTTTCATTTGAAAATTGTAAAATAACAGTTATTTTCGGCCCCTGCTATTTTCTTTGAATTTACTTCAGAAAATCTTTATTAAAGCCTCAAATGCAATCATTTTTTATATCGTCGCTAACTTGTACAACGGCTCTAATTGACATTTTTTTTTTTTTTCAAAATACTCCTTTTTAAATTTTCTTGAAGACCAACCTCCCGTCTCAACGCGCGGGAGAATCTGAATTGTTTTAGTTATTTTATTTTATTTTATATTTTATTATATTTAAATAAAATATATTTATATTTAAGTTCAACGACTAGCAGTTTGCTTTGTTTATGATATTCGTTGCTCTAGTTATTTAATATGTTTGTGTAAGCAACAATATATCATGTTCATTTAAGTTCAACAAGTAGCATTTTTGCTTTTATTATATTATTCGTGGGTTTGCTTATTTTTTATATATCTCGTAATCATTAAATTGCATTGTTTATATTTTAAGTAACTGTAACTGTATTGTTGGTCATCGACCAAAGCTCTGTTTTCATTATTTTAATTAAAATATTATTCAACGTCAGCATATTGCCGGCCGCTAAACTGAAGTATGCAATTTGCTGAATAATAACCAACTTATGATTGTTTACTGTAATTAACAATAAGTTACTATATAAGTGTTCGAATTTTATATAATAAAATGAGTTACAATTTAAACTTCAACAAAATTAATCGTTCTATTTAAAACTTAGTTAATATCGTTGCTACCAGTTCAAGTGCTGGGAGTAACAATCATCAAACTTAAGTTCAAAAATTTCTGCAAAACACGTAAAATTTTAATTTTGTTAAACGCGATAGTGTAAAAGTTCGTCGCGAATAAAATTTTGATCGTCCATCAATTGGACACATCAACCACATTGCGTTGTACAATAGCGTGAGCCGTTTAGTGATAGAAGACAACAATAAGTCAGGCCAATATTCCTGAATTACAATATCCCTTAAATTATTTGAACATTTGGACAATTTGAGTACATCATCATGTCCACATTTGACGAAATTATGGAAAGATTAAAAGGTACGGGTGATGAGATACAGAAGATCATCACCAATTTCAAGAAGGATGGCGCAAACAGGAAGAAGACCGCAGCATACTTTCATGAGCGACTTCAAAATCTTGATAGAGCCTAGAATCGATTTGAAGAAGACGATACAGCTTTACGGTCCTTACACAAGGTACCAATGGAGCAAGAGAACTTTGCTTTAGGGTACTACGACAAAGTCAAAGCAATAGCAACTGAATACATCAATATTTTTCAAATTCAAGTACAACAGCTTGGATCAGTGGCAGGCATTACTTCTCAATCAACTGCAGCTAGCAACACGCAGACCTTGGCAACCGGCCAATAAGATGTCACCAGCATCGGCGTGTTTTGTTTTTAAACCGACTTCATTCTTGATGTGAACGCGGAAAGGAAAACACCGATGCTGGTGACATCATGTAGCAAGCAGAAGCAAATTTGTTGTAAAAACGAAAACAAAATTCCGATAAGAAGTACATTCAGTTTATTGACAGAGCACAGGCAGCGGAATTTTTTTCCGTCAACTAGTACGCTGTTGAAGGCTTTGCTTGTTGTTTATATATCGCTTGAAAAAGATTTTGACTGCATCTATTTATTCCTGGACAGAGTGTATCAATTTAATTACCATTTAAACTAAAATATTTATTATTTGTTATTGCTCTCATTATCTTTGCCGAACGTGTTTGTTGCCGAATAAAATGTTTTTTTTTTAAATATTTTACTTTAAATGGTAATGAAAGTGATTAAATCTGTCCGGAATAAATAGAAGCAGCCAAAATCTTTCCAACGATATCTTCAAAACAAGGATAGCATAAAAAATAATTAAGTTATTTGAATTTTAGTGAAAATAATAAAAAAAAAATGATCAACAAAATTCATGTAAGTCAGCATTATATTTGGTTAAACGGCAAAGTTTTGAAATTTTTTGATGCAGTCTAGAAGAACTTTTATAGGACTATAATTTCTGACCATTTGTTTTATTTTAACAACCACACCAGCCGGCATTTTATGAAAAACATGATTTTTGGAGGATATTTAAAAATGGTTTAGCTCACTGGCGTTTAACGTGACAGCCAAAATATTTTGGGAATCATCATAAAATAGACCAAAGTTAATTTTTAGTCGGTGGCATCGACACCTTTTTATTGTCTATGGAGGTCGAGGCACCTTAATATAAGGTGTGTTTCATATATATAACGCCTCTCCGGAATTTTAAATATTTTTGTAACGGCCAGCTTAAACAAAAGAGAATGTTTTGCGAATTTGATCATCTATGCACTACAACAATAGTGAGCAAGACCAAAGTCTTTTCTAATAACGGTACATTGTTTATTGCTAAATATTACTTTTAATGCTGTTTTATATTTATAACGCCACTTGCAATTATTTCTCCTGCTGCGTTTGAAGTGTAGAGATTAATAAAATTGTGTAGTTCGTTTTCAAGACCTTAACAATAAAAAAAAAAGTTTAGACCGGAATACCTCGTGCAACCCAACATACTTGCGAAAAAATGGGAAAAAATAAAAATTCTTAAAAAATAGGCTATGGAATTCAGGAAATCGGGCGTAGAATTAATCGCAGCCATAGAGTGATTCAACTTTTTTTTAACAAACCTCAAAATTACGGCAAAACAAAATGTTCGGCAAATAAAATCCTCTTACTGCGATCAGCGGAAAATAATCCGAGTTGCGAGCAACACTACACACAGTTTAAAAGAGTTGTGGAGTTTTGTTGCTGAAAAAGTTTTCCGAACACCGGTATGGAGAGTGCTACATCAGTGTAAGCATATCCGTAGTGAACTTATGAAGTGTGTTTCTGCTCTTGCTAGCAAACATAAGAGAACGAGCTTGGAATTTGCAGGTAGGAACATAGGAACAAATTTACTACCAGTCAGCTTTTCAATAATTTTTTAAAAAAGGGTCCCACGTTTAATTTTGACATGTCATTTTATCCGATGAGAAAAAATGGAATCTTGGTGGACAGGATGGATTTTGATATTATTAAAACGGCATATGCCGCGAACCACTACCGTTTTCAAAAAGAAGTTTTGGTGGAGAGAAAGTGATGGTGTGGGGTGGTTTTTCTGATATTGAAAGTTCAAGCATGAAGAGCGCTGGCTACACTCGTGTGCTGGAAAGCAGTTTGGCTCCACTTTTGAAAAAAAAAACGGACAGACACAACTAGTTTTCCAGCAAGATAATGCGGCAATCTACGTAAATCGAGATGGTTTTAGGCCAATAACATTGATTTATTAGAGTAGCTGGCGTACTCTTCAGATTGTAATCCCATCGAGAATTTATGGGGAGTACTTGTACGCCAGGTGTATAAAAATAACAGACAATTTGGCAACGTTAAAGAACGGAAATCAGTAATTTTCGAAGAATGGAGTAAAATTGATTCAAACACATTAAAAAAATGAATTGCAAGTATGCCAAATCGCATTTTCAATATTATTGGAGCCAATGAAACAGTAATTTAATATATTCTTTTTTATAAATTTCATAAAAATCGTTTTTATTAAAATTTTTTAAATGGCGTTATAAATATGAGACAGCATCAAAAGTGATATTAAGCAATAAACAATGTATCGTTATTAGAAAAGGTTCACTTTTGCTCACTATTGTTGTTGTGCATAGATGACTAAATTCGCAAAACATTTTGTATTGTTTAAACTGGCCGTTACAAAAATATTTCAAATTTCGCAGTGACGTTATATTTATGAAACATACCTTATATTTATAGAAAAATATGGATCTTGCCGAGGCTTGCCCCAAAGGGGTTTCATGTGATTTTTACTTGTGAAATATCATTTAAAAAAACAAGTTATTTTATTATTTTAAGCGTATCTTTAAAATGAAAATAACATTAAAAATTCTAAAAAGTGATGTAAATTATCACAATTAAGTAAGAGGGAAGAGTGCAAATTTTTTTTAGAAAATAGTAGGTGCAATAAGTCGTTTTACACATTCCTTTTTTTCTCTTAAGTCTTGCACTTATGATATGTAGTCCTCAGATTATAAGAATATATATAAATTATATGAATGCATGTATGAAATGCTCCAAATATTTGGTACTAGCTGAATACCCAGCGTTACTCGGAAGTTAATATAAATAATTTTTTAACTCATTCTTCAATTTGAAAAAACTTTTTACAAAAATTAGATCGAATGTTGTGGGCATCTTTTAAACCACTAACTTTGGCGGAATGAGCAAAATTGTAGCGTTAATGTCTGAGGAGTATGAGAAAAATTCAAAACTTACATTTTATTCGATAGAATGGATATTTTTGAAAAAATTTAAGAATCTGACCGACAATTTAGAATTTTTGTCAAGCATTTATGTTGCTGTAGCGTCCAATTTGTTGAGGAGCTTATTATTGTTATTATTGTTGACGTAAGCATTGTGTGTGTTTCTTTTTAAGGTTTCAGAATGTTTTTTATTCACTTTCTTAAAGAAATTAAAATTTATAAAAAAAAACATTGTAATTCTTAAGAATAAATCAAAACTTGCGAAATCAACAAAATTCTAAAAAGAATGTATGAACACAAAAATTTGTATTATACAATGAGTGAGGATAGAAGAGGGTAAAGGCCCCCCTTTATGGGTTATTCGAAGAAGAGAATTTTACATAGAAAAGAGTTTTATTATTGTAGATAGTACAGAAACAATTTTTTTTTTATAAAACTGAAACTTGCCAATGTCATATGAAAGAGAGTCAAAAATGCAATATGTAATTTATATTATTTTTACAACAAGAAATACTTTTGTGCTTTTTTTTGAAAAACATTGAATATTATGGCCCTTTCTAGAGAAGTACAAGATCCATCCAACAAAATATTTAAAAACGCAAGTCTACCCAATAGCAGAATCTGTTCAAAAACTGCTAATATCTTCTATATTATAAATAATATAATAAAACCATCTTCTAATATCTTCCGATCCTCTTGTCAGCCATTTGCGGCTGAAAAAGAAAAATATAAAAGGAGCTGTCTTTAACTTAACCGAGTTTGTTAAATTACTTTTTCATTCTTACGAAGGTACCGCCAAAATTTTATGACCGTTTAAATAAAGTGTTCTTTTAATACATACTTGAAAAAAATATCAAATAGGAAGTTGTTTTTCGCTTCAAACTTTGGGAAAAATTTGTTTTTTTTTTCATACAAATTGGCGTTTTTTTTGCTAAAACATGGTCCAGTAAAATGGCCATAACTTCTTTATTATTACGAACGCGCAGCCAATTTTTTGAGACAGGTTAAACAAAGTGTTCTCTTTAAAAACATACTTGAAAATAAAAAATATTAAAAATGACGGTTTTTGGGTTTTTCATTTCAAACTTTTGGAAAAATTTGTCTTTTTTTCATACAAATTGGCGTTTTTTTCCTAAAACATGGTCAAGAAAAATAGCCGTAACTTCTTTATTATTACGAACGCGCAGCCAATTTTTTTGGCACAGTTAAAATGAAGTGTTCTTAAAAAACATACTTGAAAATAAAAAAAATTAAAATTGACGGTTTTTGGGTTTTTTCTTTCAAACTTTTGGAAAAATTTGTTTTTTTTTTTTAATACAAATTAGCGTTTTTTTGCTAAAACATGGTCCAAGAAAACGGCTATAACTTCTTTGTTTCTTTATAAATGTAACTGAAATTCAAGGAAAATGTTGAAAATAGATTAATTTTACATATTCTTAAATTAAAAATAATAAAAAAATTATATGCTCTTTTGTCTAGTAACTCAAACTTGTGACTTTTAAAGCTTCCAAGGACCTTTTTCCCCATACTAATTTTTTTTTTTTAGCAATGATAAACAAACTGTTTTCAGCCAAAACATTTAAAAATATATCTAAAACAAAGTTCTGGGTATTAATTATATTAAAATTTTTGCGTAACGAAAAAGTATGCAGTACTAAACTGTAATAAATGAAATTTCATGAAATTTTCGAACCAACTTTGGAGGTGTGGCATTTCTACATCTAAAAACATATCGTAAAATCTTTTTAAATTCACATTATTTGGACTTTTTTCTATAATTCTGCATATTTAGTTTTTCAAAATTATGATTTTACTTCTTCCGTTAATTTTGTCCACACTCGTCACACTGTGCGACGGCCTGTCAGCTGAATTGTTTAAAACTGGCTGCGATGAATTGATAAGGCACATGCATCAGCTCATCAGCAAAATATGGCTAGTGAAAAGCATGCTCGACGATTAGAATCACATCGTACTTTGCCATATACAAAAGAAAGGAGACCCAATAATCTGCGCCAACTATCGAGGTATCAGTCTTATTTCCATCGCATATAAGGTTCTCTCGAGCTTACTGTGTGAAAGATTAAAGTCGATTACAAAAACACTGATTGGATCTTATCAGTGTGGCTTTCGACCTGGAAAGTCAACCATAGATCAAATTTTCACGCTACGACAAATCCTGGAGAAAACCCAAAAAAATCAAATTGACACACACCATCGCTTTGTCGATTTTAAAGCTGCTTTCGATAGCCCGAGAAGGGATTGCCTATACGCAACAATGTCTGAGTTCGGTATACCTGCAAAGTTGATTAGACTTTGCAGAATGACGTTGAGCAACACACGCAGCTCCACCAAGGCAGGAAATGACCTCTCTGAATTCTTCAATACCGAAAGAGGTTTCAGACAGGGCGTCTTGCGACCTCTTCAACATCATCATGGAAGCACCATTTGCACCATTATGGCCATAATGGCACCATTTTCTACAAAGGTGTCTATTGAAAAAGCGAGAGAGATGTTACCGCTGCTTACACCGCTATCGAAAAGGAATCAGCCAAAGTGGGTTTGACGATAAATGAGGGTAAAACAAAGTATTAGACTTAGACTTAGACTCTCACGTTTCATCTGGCAGCTATAACTTTGAAGTAATCAAGGAGTTCTTAAACCTTGGCACCGCCATATATAACAACAACGAAGTCAGCCTGGAGATAAAAGTAAGATTAATAATTGCTAATAGGTGCTACTACGGGTTCAGTAAGCAACAAAGTTCCAAAGCTCTCTCTCTATCGACAAAACTAACTCTCTATAAGATTCTCGTTCTCGTTATGGCGCTGAGGCATGGTTAGTTTCGCAAACTGACGCAGCTGCTCTGGGGTGTTCGAGAGAAAAGTGCTTCGCAAAATCTTCGGCCCTGTTCGAGTCAGCGATGACATTCGAATGCATCCGAATGAACCACGAGCTGTATGAGCTCTACGAAGACATTGACGTAGTTCGGCATATAACTGTGCAGCGACTACGCTGACTGGGTGCTCGAGGCGAGGGTTGCTGGTCAACGATAACGAGGGAGACCATGCCTCCGATGAATGGACCAGGCCAAGGCAGCCCTAGCAGCACTTGGTGTATCCGATTAGAGAAGGCGCGCGCAATGCAGAGGCGCCTGGCGAGAGCTGATGAGGTCGGCCAAAACCCGAACACGGGTTGTTACGGCCACCTAAGTAATTAAGTAAGTAAGTAGATTAAAGGCTTCTTTAAGAAGGGTTTAAACTATTCTTTTGTATTTTTTTTTTATATACAGCTATAGTACTAGTTTTCATAACATGTCTTATTTCATTGACATACAAATAAAAAATACATTGAAAAATCAAGACTTGTCTTATCCGTAGTGACGTAGGTCCTTATTATATCCTATTACAAGTTAATGGACCAGAAGAGAAATGTAATTTCAGACATTCTGTCAGTGTCCCCAGTTACGCATTTTTGACTACGCACTTGCCTAAATCTTAACTTCTGTCACGACTGTTGCCACGAGCCAAATTACTGCATTTGTAAAACAACAACTCTACATATTCTCAACCAAAAGCTTTCAATACAGTACGTTTTATCCACGATGCATTTTACAGCAACAACTTGCTAACATCATGCGAGAATGCAGTTGCTTGCATTCCACAACAACAACAAAACAAATGCAGTTTTTCGAACATGGATCACATTAAGTTTTGTTAAATTAAGAAGAGACAGAATAAAACCATTTCTTAAGTAAGCAAGTCAGTTTTGCAACAAAACCTAGTTTTATTAATTGGCGCCCAACGTGGGGCCTTTAGTTAAAAATTCCTATATTGGGAAGACCAAAACTTAAAGGCCATTAAATAAAGTTCCTGTACTTGAAACACTTTTGGAACGCAAATCTACCAGCTATAGTTCAAAAATTCTTTTACTATTGGGAATATTAAAAACTTTTCGGTGGCTATTAAAAGTTCCTGTATTTGGAAGACATTATGAAATCAGTCAAACTTCTTATATTGGGAAGACTTACAACTATTGAAATTCCTGTATTTGGAAGACTTAATAATTGATGAATTATTGATCGATGACAAGCAGCAAGGAAAGAGTTATTTATTTTTAATTTCAACTTTGTTTCTCACGTCTTTTTAGTAAATTTGTTTACAACTTAATGTAAGTAGAAATCCAAAATTGGTAAAATTGCAACATTTAATTATAAATTAAAATATTTTTATTTCAATATCATTTTGTTGAAAACATAATTTTTGTGTGTTCGTGAAATTGCGTGAGTGTGTCTGTATTTGTGGTTAAAGCAGCATTCGAAAACACCCGAGTAACGAGAATATCAAGCTCGAGCTTGATATTTAATATTAATATTAGAGGTTTTAATTTTATTAAGCGTACTTAAGGCCCTATTCTCTTTCAGCAAAAAATTTTTTTCGACTTTTTTGTTTTTGCATTTTTTTATAGCTTGGACATTTAAGAATATAACCCTAAAAGGGTTTTTTGAAATTCGAAATACTTTAGAAGATATGGCCATTTTTGTGGGGTCATGTCTTCGCTAAAATGAGTAGTTTTTATGTTGCTTAGTTTTTGAACGCAACGGCATCAATTAACCACCGAATTCCGTTGAATAGTTAATGGACAGGCAAAAACAGGTTTGAATACACATTTGCAGAAACATATGAATGAATATGAAATCAAAGCCGCATATAGTTTAGTTTCGATTGAGTTGAATAGCGGACGCACGCTTGCGCTAACGGTTTGCGGAAAAGTACAGTTTTGAAAAAAATTTATTTTTGTGCGGTAAAATGGATAAAAAAAGTAATAAAACACGTCAAAAACCCGTAAACAAAGTGAACTATGTTCGCGCCGGTCGAATTAAAAAACGCAAATTTCGTGGAAATAAATTTGATAGAGTAGAGGACACTGAGTTTGCGAGTACTTCAGCCAAAAAATTCAAAAATAATCCCACGGAGGATATTGTCATCGAAAACAATTTGGAGAATTGCATCTTGGACTTCTATTCAGTATTCACAACACTTGCTACTTTCGTCATTTGTGCCACATGCAACGAAAAATTCGAATTCAAAAAAGCATCGCCGAATGGAGTTGCATTCAAAATCGCTGTGAACTGCGCTTGCCCAACCAGACTTATTCCTTCATCACGTTTCGCCGGCAAATCGTATGAAATAAATCGCCGCTTGGTTGTTGCCATGAGACTTTTGGGCATTGGTCCCAAAGGCATAGATATGTTTTGTGGCATTATGGACATAGGAGTAGGTCTGAGCAACAATTTGTTCTACAGCAGCCTTCAAAATTTGCATTCAGCTGCAGAGGCCGTTTATAATTTCGTTATTTCCAAGGCCGTTCGTGAAGAAAAAGAAGCCACCATGGAAGAAAATGAAGGGTGCGATCCAACGCTATTGACTGTGTCGGGCGATGGCACGTGGAAAAAACGCGGCTTCGCATCTTTCTATGGTATAACGACATTGATCGGCAAGTACACCAAAAAAGTTGTTGACTCTGTGGTCAAGTCTGCTATTTGCAATAGCTGCAAATATTGGGAATCCCAGCAATATATCGATCCAGAGGGTTTCGAAGCTTGGAAGGAGTTGCACGAAGAGGAATGACGTAAAAATCATGAAGGCAGCGCAGGAAAAATGGAAGTCGATGCGGTTAAGGAGATGTTTGCAAGATCAATGGAAAAACACGGCGTCAAGTATGAAAAATATATCGGCGACGGCGATTCTAAAACTTTCAAAGCAATTCTCACCGAAGACCCCTACGATGGCGACCCCACTGTGGTAAAAAAGAATGCGTTGGCCACGTTCAAAAAAGAATGGGGTCCAGGCTGCGCAAAGTCAAAAAGGAGAACAAAGGTATAGGTGGCAAGGGCGCTGTAAAGCTGACAGATAAGCTTATAAGTGAACTGACGACCTACTACGGTTTGGCGATTCGCCGTCATCCGAAATCCCTAGAAGAGATGAAGAGGCGGTTTGGGCTACGTATTTTCACAAAGTATCTACCGACGAAAATCCCCAACACCAAAATTGCCCGACCGGTGAGTCAAGCTGGTGCACGTATCAAAAGGCCGTGGCACAGGGTAACGTGGATGACTTTAAACATAATTACGATCCGCTCAACCCAAAGGTCGCCGAAGCGATAAAACCCGTCTATGAAGCGCTGTCATCGGACGAGTTGTTGAGTAGATGCCTCGGGTCTGAGACTCAAAACAGCAATGAAGGTTTCAACAGTATCGCCTGGACCTTTGCACCAAAACATATGCACGCTGGAGCGCGGACAGTGGAGATCGCAAATTACATGGCAACCGCCATTTTCAACGATGGTTTTCAGCCAATACTCAAAATTATGAGGTTGATGGGAATCGCCATTGGAAACCAAGCCTACAATTTTGCGTTATCACGTGATGAACTTCGCCTCAACCGCTCGGAAGCTTACGCTGTGGATGCATCAAAGGAGGGCAGAATTGCTCGCAGAGCTCAAAGAGCCAAAGATCAAAGCTTTTTTGAAGAAGAAGAAGGTGGTTTATATGGATCTGGCATTGCTGAATAATTTGGGTAAGTATTCCAAAAACAGTTTTTTTCTTTCATAAAAGAGTGAGTTTTGTTTTGTCCAAATCGCGTCTTTCCAACTATCAAGCCACTTTTCTCCGGTTCTACTGAACCGATTTTGATAAAATAATTTTTTTTTTGAAAAATAAACTTCAAACTTTGAACGCGTTTATCTTGAAACCACGTTTTTCGAGCTGGCGGCCACGATTCCGCCAGTTCTACTGAACCGATTTGGATGAAACAAAGTTTAATCGACGTAGAATTGTCACCATTCTGGCCCGTAGTAAAATAAAAATTTTACTTTATATTGCGATTTTTTTTACTATTTTTTTTTACACTAAACTACAAAAAAATGGGTCCAAATTCGATTTGTCAATTTCAAGTGGCCGCCATTTTGTCAAAAAAAATCGCAAAATTTTTATTTTACTACGGGCCAGAATTACATCTATGCTGATCATAACCCTATATTTTTTTTTTTTTGCCGCCAGCACCATGCCCTTTTTTTTTGAGGGCCAACTTTGACGGTGCCATCATCTATGGACAACCCCTATATCGCGGCGAAAAAAATTTTTTTATTTTCTTTCATTCATTACTAATTCAATAAAAAAAACAAAATTCAAATATCTTTTTGCGTTTTCAAATGAGAATTTTTTCAAAAAGGGTCCAAAAACAGCAAGCTGAAGGAGAATTGGGCCTTAATAAAAATTGTGATTCCATTAAATTCAAAAATCAAAAATACCATATAAATTAAGCCTAAATTTATTGAAGCAGTTAATTTCACTAAAAGCAATTTAAAAAAAAATTTAAATAAAATTAGATAAAATGAGTGTGAGCAGAGAGCAGGTTTTGGATATAGTCAATACGACAGTCGAACGAACTAGAGAAGAATTTTTAGAACAAATAAACCAACTGACTTCCGCTCTTCAACGGCTTGAACCACCACGTACTACACCCTTTTTGCCAGTTTCGTCATGACGTCACATGACGTCATACCCTGCATGGCGATCTGCTGCCCATTTCGCGATGAATTATTACACCGAAGGCTCTGAGAAGTATTATATTGCCATGGGCATCTTAAGAAATAAAATAAAAGATTCTGCAAATGGAACCCTTTCTGCTTTCAGTACAATTTTATATTTTAGGGCAATAATAGCTAGACTCGACCAAACCTACTAAGACAAAAGGCCTATCTATATGCTTGAAAATGAGCTTAGTATTCTTCGGCAAGGAAATCTATCCATTGTCGAGTATTATGATGCGGTAGATAAACAACTGACATTGATAGTTAATAAGCAAATAATGACGCATAGTGAAAATAGTGAAGTCATAGCCGCTCTTAACGAGCATGCGAGAGAAAACGCACTGCGTGTTTTTATTTCCGGTCTTTGGCGCAAGAGCTTGATACTAATCACAAACGCAATGACTTTTAACCAATTATACCGCAACGAGTTGCTAGCGCAATGCCACATTATCAAGGTTTTCGTGACTTCCCATCTAAAAAAAGTAGGGTTGTCCCAATGGATGTTGATCACTCATCATCTCTCTATAGACGGCCAAGCGCTCATCAGAATATCGATGCAACACCACAAAGTTTAAACAGAGATTTAATAAAGCCACAAGTTCACCAAGAACAAGATTTTAATCAGCCAGAGACTTTTAAACGCCCACGCGAGCATACAAATTCTGCAAGGATGCCATTTCAAAAGCAACAAAGACTTCATTACTTGCAGTATTTGCAGCCCGATAGTAAAAAAAAATAGGTGCAACTGACTTTAGCGAACATGTTCAGGATAGCAACGACTTCTCATATGACAGCCTTCAGAACGACATGTTGTGTGACGATTTTTCAGCAAATGACTATTTGTATGGCAATAACAAATAATAATTATAATGAGATTAATTTTTTAGTGTAAATTCGTTCCTACCATTTATTAAAAAAAAACAATAAATGGTCAGGAACTTCGCTTCCTCATAGATACTGGTACATCTAAAAATTATGTCAAGGATATTAAATCTCTGCAAGGCATTAAAACTTTGAAATTCCCTTTTAATCTAAAGTCAATTAATGGCACTAATTTAATCAGCAAAAAGTGCACTATAAATATTCTAAATCATACCTCAACATATTACTTACTACCTAGCCTAAGTACGTTCGATGGTATCATTGGATATGATTTTCTTCGTGAATTAAACGCTAAATTAGATACCAAGGGTGGCTATTTGTTCCACAAAAATGGAAAAGAGAAGATGCATTACCTCTCATGTAATCAAGTAAACTTGATAACTATAGACGCTGATTCTGTCCCTCTTAGTAGTCAAACAAAATTTCATGAAATGCTTATTAGAAATGCGAGTTCCTTTGCGCATCCAGATAGAACCTTACCTTACAATACTTCCGTGAAAGCCAAAATTCGTACAACTACAAACGAGCAAATTTATACGAAAAGTTACCCTTACCCGATTTCAGCATCAGAGTTTATTAACAAAGAAATCGAGACTCTTTTAGCAGATGGAATAATAAGAAAGTCTTATTCTCCTTATAATTCACCGGTGCATGTGGTATCAAAAAAGGGCCTAGACGAAAATGGCAGACAAAAACTTCGAATGGTTATTGATTTTAGGAAAATAAATAACCAAACAGTTTCTGACACTTATCCAATCCCGAATACATCTTTGATATTGGCAAATTTGGGGAGGTCCCGCTTTTTCACTACTTTAGATTTAAAATCTGGCTTTCATCAGATAATTTTAGCTGAACAAAATAGAGAGAAAACGGCATTTAGCATTAATAATGGCAAGTACGAGTTTTGTCGCTTGCCTTTCGGCTTAAAAAATGCGCCAAGCATTTTCCAGCGATCAATAGATGATGTTCTTCGCGAATACGTAGGCAAAATTTGCAATGATTATATTGATGATATAATCATCTATACAGAAGACGAAGAATCACATTTACAAGCAATAGAAACCATTTAAAATAAATTAGAACGTCGGGTATGAGGGTCTCGATGGAAAAATCAAAATTTTTCAAGACAGAAGTGGAATATTTAGGGTTTTTAGTTACACAAAATGTCATTAAAACATGCCCCAATAAAGTGCGTGACATCCTAAATTATAAGGAACCCCAAACACTTAGAGCATTACGCTCTTTTCTGGGCTTATCAGGCTATTATCGTCGGTTTGTAAAGGACTATGCCTCGATTGCGAAACCTTTAACAAAATACTTGCGAGGAGAGAACGGACACGTTGGCGCAAATGCGTAAAAAAATATCAGATTAGTTTTG
The DNA here is from genome assembly GCA_914767935.1 of Coremacera marginata. Taxonomy (NCBI): domain Eukaryota; kingdom Metazoa; phylum Arthropoda; class Insecta; order Diptera; family Sciomyzidae; genus Coremacera; species Coremacera marginata. The sequence goes on along the minus strand of OU612044.1, from coordinate 90,498,419 downwards.
GATCAAGACGCTTTGGCAGCTTTTGAGAAAATAAAGAAAATATTAGCTTCCGAAGACGTTTTGCTTCAGTACCCAGATTATAATAAGCCATTTGATCTCACAACAGACGCCTCATCAACCGCTTTAGGTGCAGTCTTGTCGCAAAATAATAGGCCTATTACAATGATATCTCGTACTCTATCCGAAACGGAACAATCTTATAATACGAATGAACGTGAACTATTAGCGATAGTATGGGCCTTAAAATCACTTCACCATTATCTCTACGGCATTTAAAACATTAATATTTTCACTGATCCATTTCCATTATCTCTATGGCATTAAAAACATTAATATTTTCACTGATCACAACCCCTTATCTATTCTATTTCCGACAAGAACACTAATCCAAAAATGCAACGATGGCGTGCCTTCATTGAGGAGTACTCTCCAACATTCAATTATAAGCCTGGGAAGGAGAATAAGGTTGCAGATGCCATTTCTAGGCAATTCGTTCCATTACCATACCGACTCGAATGATTCGATTGCTGCCAATAGCGAAATTTCATCAACATATTTTATTAAGTCTATTAAATATCCCATTAACCAATTTAAAATTCAATTTATACTATCAAACCCCTATTCTTTTACTAAGAGTACGAAAATAATTTTCCAAAAATTTATTCGTCATACCATATCGTTTGCCACAGTTGAAAACCTTTTTCGATGTCTAAAAGACTTAATTAATCATAATTCTACCAATGGAATATACTGTGACCTTTCAACACTTGCAGAAATTCAAAACGCATTAGTTACAAAATTTCCCCGCATTAAATTTGTTCATTCTGAATTACTTGTGATTGATTTGATAAACAAGAATGATCAACTTGAAGTGGTAGCAACTGAGCATAATCGGGCTCACAGGTGCTTGCAAGAAAATTATCAGCAAATCACCAGCGAATATTATTTTCCAGAAATAAGAAAATACCTAAAATCTTTAATTGCCAACTGTAATATCTGTTTAGAAAACAAATATGCGAGGAAGCCAATTAATCATGAAATCGGAAAAACACCTATCCCCAATTTACCCGGTGAAATACTCCATATTGATATTTTTATTACTGATATGAGTTAATTGGAAAAATCTTATCTTAGCTATTGTAAAACCTATTACCTCAATTGCTAGAAATTTTAATAAACTTTAAAAATACAAAAACAATCGTATCCGACAATGAAAAAGCGTTCCATTCAAACTTAATCAAATCTATATTAAGAGATAATTTTTCTATTGATCAATTCTTTATTCCAACATTACATAGCGAAAGTAATGGGACAATTGAAAGAGTTCACTCCACCTTGATTGAAATTGCTCGTTATATTAAACAACAGCAACAGATACACGAAACAATTGATCTCATTTTACTTGCAACGCATAAGTACAACAACAGTATTCACTGTGTGATAAATGCAAAGCCTACAGATGTATTTCATAACTACCCTACCGAAAAACTAGAAGTGGTAAAGGAAAATTTAATTAAAGCTCAAACGAAAACGTTAGAAAATCTAAGCAAAAAAAAAAAACAAGTAAAACTTATTTGCCAGGCGAAAAAGTGTTAAATAAAAGTCATTATTTACTAGTCATATAGCTTTGAAGATACCTCTATTTAACAAAATAATATTATAATTATTTATCTTTGCTAACTCTTGTTATAATGTTAAACCAAATTCAAAATTGTTCAATATTATAATTAACTTTCAAATCATCAAATCGAGGACGTTTCAAACTTGGCGAGGGGAGTAGTTAATGGACTAGAAGAGAAATGTAATTTCATACATTCTATCAGTGTCCCCAGTTACGCATTTTTGACTTCGCACTTGCCTAAATCTTAACTTCTGTTACGACTGTTGCCACGAGCCAAACACTGCATTTCTAAAACAACAACTCTACATATTCTCAACCAAAAGCTTTCAATACAGTACGTTTTATCAACGATGCATTTTACAGCAACAACTTGCTAACATCATGCGAGAATGCAGTTGCTTTCATTCCACAACAACAACAAAACGAATGCAGTTTTTCCAACATGGATCACATTAAGTTTTGTTAAATTAAGAAGAGACAGAATAAAACCATTGCTTAAGTAAGCAAGTCATTTTTGCAACAAAACATAAGTATGTCTTATTTTTTAATTTTGGCTTATAGGTGTTCGCAATAAAAAACCATAGTCAACTTAGCAGTTTAATCTTCAATATATCAATACTTCCGCGACTTATACTAATTAAAACAAAAAAGTATTTATATCATAATATATAAATAGAGGAATAAGACAACTTTTGAACAGGAACGAATCAATTTTACAAAAATATTTCTCATTTTTTTTCGAAAACATTTTGCAATCTCCAAGCTATGTACAAGCCAAGCTATCAGTCCCTGGTTGTAGGGTAAAATTTGTATTAAAATTTGCACTGCAACACCATTTCCGATAAAGATTTTTTTTCAATTTGGGTATTCCAGGATTGTCGAAATACAATTTTCTTGTCTTTAAGTAAGAAAAAATGATATAAACAACTGTATTAAGATCTTCTCCGATTGAATTTGTTAAGCTTTTAAATTTTGTTATAATTTTAAACCTAAAGACAAGAAAATGGTATCTTGGCAACCCTGGAATTACGATATAAAAAATAATCTTTTTTTAACATCAAAGCCTTTGATGAAGACGAACATGTTTGATGCAAGTGACTCATTTAAGGTGACTGCCCCTTATTCAAAAGCTGTCTATTCAAAAGGCTGTTGTGGCGATTAGAGTCTATGATAATTTGATGCATGGTATATGGCATAGATTCCGAAAATTCTGTGCTTTTGTAAAGTAGTATGCTGAATAGAGTCCAAATCAAGTAAATGAACCGTTAAGGAGCACTTATGTAGATATCATTCAAGTTATGCAATGATACCTACTAACACAATAAATGTTCCTTAACTGCCAATAAATAAGTTTGTCATACCCATTCTTGTTCAAAATTGGTTAGGTTAGCTTAGGACTTATGGACATTGGGTTGAAGGGCTATCAGCTGGTATGTCCTGACTTGCAATAATCTTGTGTATAATCTTTTTTATGGTGGTTTTTATATCATAAGATTTTGAGCAAGGTTGAAGGTCATACAATAGGATAGTTCCTGACTCACAATAGTCTTTTACGCGTTAGGGATTTTGTGTGGGGATTTTTAGATTTAATTGTAGGGGTAGTGATTGACTACTTGATGGACTATACATTTGTGACCGAATATGTATTAAGGAATATTTGATAAGTCATCATTCAAGTTATGTAATGGTGCCTTTGACATATGTTAAAGATTCTTTAATACAGGTTTATGTTAAATAATTGTGTTTTTCCTTTAGAAAATCGGTTATTGGGACTCTGATTATGTGCTGCACAGTCTGATGCTCTTGACGGTCTTCGGCCGAAAATTTTGGCGAGAGGTTAACTATGTTTGTGGAATAATTTCTTCATAATTCCGTTTTGGTTACATCGCCAAGGAAAGCAACTAAATAACGTTTCAGAGCCTATGTTTCCAGACTCTTAGTATGATAAGACCTTGGCTGATGTGTATTATGCATAGTGTGGGTTTATTGTATTTGAGAGCACAAGCCAGAATTAGGCAGTTATTTTCATAGGGATGGTTGTCCTTAGTGCCTAATTTCTTGTGATGTTAACCATGTTATGGAGTACTCGGTTATAGTTTCGTTTTGGCTACATCGCCAAGGAAAGCAACAAAATAACGTTTCAGAGCCTATGTTTCCAAGCTCTTAATGTGTAAGGGATTAAGGGAGTGAATGTTACATACACAGCTGGATTCTTTATGCATTTGAGAGCATAAGCCAGAACTAAATTTGTGTCTTCACTGGATGGTTGCTCCTCACAATTATTGATTTTTGAACCGAAGTAAATGAAGTCAGCTTTTGTGGGTGATATTGCTAGTTCCGTTTTTGGCTACATCGCCAAGGAAAGCAACTAAATAACGTTTCAGAGCCTATGTTTCCAAACTCTTAATACGGATGATAGACTTTGGAATTTGTATTTTAATACGTTAGGCTAGTTATTATACGTATTTGAGAGCATAAGCCAGAACTAGTTAATGTCATCACAGAATAGTTATTCTTCAAAAACTGTCTATTCGAATGGGCTGTGGTGGTGGTTAGAGTCTGTGACAATTTGATGTATGGTATATGGCATGAATTCGGAAAATTCTGTTATTGTAAAGTATTATGTGTAATGGAGTTTACATCAAGTGTATGAATCGTTAAGAAACATTTATGTAGATATCATCCAAGTTATGCGATGATACCTACTAAAACAATGAAGGTTCCTTAACTGCTAATGAATGAGTTTATCATACCCATTTTGTTCAAAATTGGTTAGGTTAGCTTAGGGCTCATATTATTTTTAAGTTTAATTAAAATAGCAAAAACATAAAAAAACAGCTATTTGTAATTTAAAGAAATTCAAGTTCAAGGTTACACTGACCCAATTTCAAGAACATCTTTTGTTCTAATTAGTGACTCTCATTCTAACACATTATCGAGAAAAAAAAAATATATATATGAAAGAAAATCGTAAAAAAAACTTACATACTCTCCTTATTGAGTGTTTTTTTTTTGCAAGGCTCCCACGAAGAAAGATGTTTCTGCGCTGTAGGCTCAAATGATATATTTTATTAAGATCACTGATATAAATATTAACTTTACATTTTGGCTAAACTTAAAGTTTAACTCCTTCAGTAAAATTAATTTTCAGCTACAGATTTTGCATTTTAATTATATTTAGCATAAACTTATGGAATCTTATGCACTCTTATAGGATATTTAGTAAAAAATATAAGTATGCTAAAGTAGTAATATGTGCATAAGAGAAAAATGGCAGAAAAAGTCTCTTGCGAGAATATATTTTACGCATACCTATAGTAGTATGTGTACAACAAAAAGAAAGTTAAAATAAAACATTTATACTTTATTTTTTTAGCATCATTTGTCTCAAATTAAATTTAATTTAAAAAAAGTAATATTTTCAGTTAATTAATTTTTTTTTCACTCTAAACTTTAGCTTATTTTTTTATTATACCATTCAACACATTATACCATACAACACACCAAAAATTTTTTGTTTCCTTTTTTGCTTGTATTAAGATAAGATTTTTCCAATTAACTCATATTTTATAAAAAATGTATAGTTTCCTTGCACAATTAAGCGCCACGCTTGCAAATAAACCATATGTATTTATAATATCCACGGAAGTTCCAACAACCATACTTTCTATATTTGTGGGAGGGGAAAGGGGGTGTGGCAAACATTTTTTCTGTAAACTATCTCGTGCTCGGAAACAATCTACTGCCAATCAGCGCAATCGGCACAGAAGTTTTGGAGTCTTAATGATTTATTAAAAGTGTTACACCCACCCCATCGTTTATTTCAGAAACAGCATTAGTCATTTTTTCCGAACATAGTTTTTGTTTCTGAAACGGTTCCTTACAGGTAGATCCATAATCTGTGTAAAATGCACTCCAAGTCCATACCTAAATATTAAGTCCAAAAAAATTTGTCAAAACTCCTTTTTTTGTGAATTACACAAAAATTCAATTTGAGTAACTTATGTTGTTTCTGAAATAAACGATTCAATTATAGTGTATCACACCAAGTTTTTATTACATTTGCCGACTATAAGCATACAAACTTAACTACCAAAATTCAGTCTTATACGACCACATCCATCTGAAATATAGCATTATCATTGATTTGGGGGCGGTAGAAGAGGGCGCGGAAACCCATTTTTGGTACAATTGCCGAAAGTATAAACTAAATTACCAAATTTTAGTATTATACAATCGAAACAGTCAGAAATATTGAATTTTTATTGACTTGTGGGGGGTATACAAATACGTTCTGGTTAAGTCCTGTGTATTACTTTTGTTTATTTAATGTTTCGTGATAATAAAACAATTTTAAGAGTGCAAACTGTAATTTTAAAAAAAAAATATATATATATTTATATTTGCCATTAAAAATATATTTTGCAAATCTCTTTTCAAAGACGCTTAAACAAATAAATTAAAAAAAAAAACATATACCATGTACATTTACTTGAACAAAAAGTTTGTAATTATTGTATCCATACTACGTCGTACTACTCAAAACCCCGAAATTGTAATACTCAAAAAAAGTTAAAAACTGCAGCCCTGCTTGGAATCTCAAGCAAAAACTGGATTGCAATGATTTATGCGGCGTCGTCAGCTTGTTGACATTCCTCCTGTTTCCGGAATCTACTACTTTTATAATAAATCGAAAATAAAACATAATTTTTCTGTCATAAAGCTTTAAATTTGTGTAATTTAAAAAAAAAAGAATATGGCAACATCAGAGAGAAAGCTTTCAAATCAAAAAAAAAAAAAATATTTAAAATGAAATATTTATGTTTTGACGTTATCGTTTTCTACCTTAATCATCTCCCATATGGTTTTTATTGCTTCTGACAGCCCTCTGCATGCCGACACGACAACGACATGATTCTGGTCAGACAGCTATGTGGCATTGTCAGCTCGTTAACAATTTTTCCTGTTTCTGATTCTAGTTGTGCTACGCAGACGCCCATCACTGAATTTTTGAAGAAAACAGCGGCGGCAAAGCTTTGGGAGAAAATTAAGTAACGTGGCGAATTCGAAAGCTTTGATTTGTAATAGCGATTTTCGCTCACCTCGATTCAAATAGGGGGGTAGAGACGATGCAGCAAGCTGTCCTTGCCGTACGGCACCTTGCCGTAAATTTACCTTGATAAATTTATCCTACAAATAATTTCCTTTCTTATTATTTGTCCCAGATTTATCAACAATACAGAAAAGTGGCAGTTTCAATAAAATCGAAAATGCGGTGAATTCGTTAGCCTCAATTTGTTCTAGCGATTTATCTAAGCTGACATAGGCCGACAATATTGAATTAAACTTTTCCGTTAGACTACAGAATTTTCTTATTTTTTTTTTTATTTATTTATTTAAAAGAAACATAATTATAAATAATTATATTACTTATATATAAGGCGCGAGCAGAAAGCTATAGACCAAAATTTTTAAACTTTTTAGAATATTATTTTGAAATAATCACCAATCACCAATGGAGATGAACCAACAGCGAAGATATAAGGATAGATAGCAGTGTCGCTTTAAGACTGTAGGTTCTCTTTCTCACCAAATTTCAAAAAAATGCTTACCTGTGCTGATACTTCTATGCACAATTACCAGAGATTGATATGATATGAAGTCAAGCAATAAGCATTGAAAATGTACAAAAAATCGCTTATTTTCTAATATTTAATGCGTTAAAAGCAGATTAGTCTGAAAATGTGTAAATTTACTACAATCCTACATGCATATGGTTTGATAGAAATGACGCTGATCAAGAATTTGGTATTTTTGGTGTTTGTTATTTTTTTTTGTGTATAGCTGTGCCCAGAGCATTGCACGAACATAATATTTTCATATTTTTTCTAAGAACGAACGAACGAACAAAATTTTAGTTTACGATTTTCTACGAACGAACGAACGAACAACTATTTCCTTCGAACGAACAACTATTTTCCACGAACGAACAACTATTTTCAACGAACGAACATCTATTTTCTACAAGCAAACAACTACTTTCTGCTATCGAACAAACGAACATCTATTTTCCGCGAACGAACATCTTTTATCTACGAACGAACTAACGAAAAACTTATACATTTGGTGCAACGAACTTGCACCGAAACTCTTATATGCTTCACTATGCACGTGGCCTAATTCGCAAATTAACTGTTATAGATTATAAGAAATAACTTCAAGGATTTAGAAGTTATTTTTAGGCCTGTGCGAGTAATGCGAAAACACAAATCTGCAAAGACTGTTGAAAATAGCTTATATCGGCTGTAGCTAAACTCCTGGAGGGGTCAAATATATGAGCCGCTCCTATTAGTTTTTGCCCCTCAATATATCTTCCGAACACACCCACCCCATATCGGCCACCCTTCTTTGATTCCCCATACAAAAAAAAACCCAAAAACTGCCAAAAATAGTTTTATTGGCCGTACCTGGACTCGTAGAGGGGTCAAATATATGAGCTGGTCCTATTATTTTTAGCCCCTACACATTTCTTCCCAACACACCTACTCCCTATCTGCCACCCTTCCTTGCGTTCCAATACAAAAAACACAAAAACTGTCGAAAATAGTTTATATCGACCGTAGCTGGACTCTTAGAATAGTCAAATATATGAGCTGGGCCTATTATTTTTGCCTTTCCACATTTCTTCCGAGTACACTTACCCCCTATCTGCCCCCTTCTTTGGGTCCCCATGCATAAAATATAAAAACTGTCGAAAATTGTTTTTATTGGCGTAGCTGGACTCCTATTGGGGTCAAATATATGAGCTGGTCCTATGTTTCTTCCGAACATATCTACCCCTATCTGTCACCGTTCTTTGTGTGTCCATATCATTCGAAAAACCGAATTACTCGAATCGAAAATCGAGTCGATTTGCACTACTCCACTCGGCTCGAACTCGTAGCAACTCGCACAGGCCTTGTTATTTGTGATTCTACTCCTGGAACATCTATTTTCTACGAACAAAGGACAAACATCTATTTTCTACGAACGAACGAACGAACATTTATTTTCAACGAACAAACGAACGAACATCTATTTTCTACGAACAAAAGAACAACTATTTTCTGCGAACGAACGAACAAACATCTATTTTCTATGAACGAACGAACGAACATCTATTTTCCACGAACAAGCGAACGAACAAAATATTTATTTTATTTCTCTACGAACGAACGAACAAAATATACAAAATAACTAACGAACGTTCGTGCAAGGCTCTGGCTGCAAGGCTCTGTTTAAATAGCTGAATTTAAAACCAAAGACCAATTATTTTAAAATTAATTACGTCTTTCGTAAAACTTAAAAATTGGTGTAGCTAATTTTTTCGCTGGTTTTATAAAAGTGGTATTTTTGCATTAAAAAATGTGGCCACCACCTTTTGGGAAAGAGGATGGTAGGTATAATTTTTTATTAATATAAAGGGCTTAGTCTCGTTTAACACCTCCTTGAGTTTATGATTGCAATCGTGGTTTGAAATCATAGTATTTTTATTATTAATTACATTCATTGTCAATATCATTTTACTACGTGGCGGTCTGAAAAACTTTACCTGTCAATGACGAAGCCGATGCGGATTTCTATGAAAAAGGAAGTACATGTGTAAATAAAGTAACTCACCGTGGAAGAACATCGGTTTGCACCAAGGAGATCCGAAACGTAATGAATTTTGGACTGAAAGTCGTGATTTGTAAATTTTGAAAAATTTTGTTAATATGTATTGTATCAAAAAAATGAATGTATGAAAAAAAAAATAAATTTTTGGGTTGTTTATAATATATATAATATAATATATAATATATTTGGGTAAAATATTATTTATAACATAATTAACTGGGATTACGGGAGAATTAATTGAATAAAGAGCACTTCGGCTTAGTGCATTAGAAAGGGAATGCGGTAATTTTAGCTTGTTTTTCTTTAAATGGATCTCACTAGCGGTATGTAGAAGGTATCTAGATCTCATAGGAGAATTGGACAGATTTTTGGGAAAAATTGTGGGTCCGAACAAAAGTGGTTATATCCAACAGAGATAACTTCGCTTTGCTGCAGTCAAATACAGTGGGGAAGAATTTGACAAAGGTAGAGAGGCAGAAGTAGTGTTTGATTTCGTAGATAAATATCACGAGCACAAAAGTACAGCTTAAGCACGGAGATTTGAGGTGTATAAGAGAGATTTTGAGGCTCTGAGAACAAAGTTGAGAACTACTGTTGATGAATTCCATCCACCATTGAGTATTTGGTATAAATCCGACAGGGAAAATATAGTAAATTCGAATTCAGTTGATAAGCTTTATGAATTTTAAAAAAGCTGACTTTTTGAAGTTGAATCATTTAATTTATAATAAGCTTAATGTAATTTTAGAATACTTAAATGAAAATAGTCTTGATAACTCCATTAGTTTATTTACATGGGACTTTTTGCTATGTTTTCTCAGTCTGTACCATATAGCCTCAAATTTGCGAGAAATTCTGCGTACCCCTGATACACAAAGGATTTAAAATCTCATCGCAACAACAGAAATAGGGCATGGAGGAAATACGCCTGTAGCCTAGACTCAAATGACCTAGAGACTTACAAGTGTTTGTTTCTGGAATTTGAAAATCGCTCAGCTATATTATATCACGAATATTTAAATGATGTTAAGCTGAGGATATTGTCTGATCCAAGAAAATGTTGGGGATTCATAAACACAAAGAAAAAATCCGATGAATTTCCTTCTTCGTTCAGGACTCTTAATGGATTTACTGATGATCTCGTTGTAATTTGTGGCCTATTTGCCAACCTATTTAAAGAATCATTCTGTTCAGATTCTTTTAATCCTATAGTACTCTCCATACTTTGAATATATTAATTCCGTACAAAGAGTTTCTTTGGAATCTATATCCTTCACTTCGAAGGATATTTTAAAGTATCGATCGAGGAGGACTTAACCGCTGGACGCGACGGAATTCCTGCCGCAGTGTTAACAAAATGCGGTCCTATTTTGAGTCAACCACTTTCTGTATTATTCAATAAATCGATTAACGAATGTTATTTCCACTTTTTTGGAAAAAATCATTTATAAGTCCTATTTATAAAAAAGGTTGCAGGAATGATGTCAGTAACTATAGGCCTATCGCTAAGTTCTCTTCGATTCCTAAACTTTTTGAGCGGATCGTGTACGATCGGGTACCTGAAGAGATTATAAAGGTTTGTATATCTAAGGCAGTTGAAGGTGGTGTATATCTAAGCCAGGAGAAGATGAGTATTAGCCCAGAGTTAGAAGAAACAATTGGGTTGTTGAAAACAACAGCAAAAAATTGTTTTCATTACATGATAACCATCATGCTGATTATATTAAATGTAATTAATGTGGTAAACGTGAGAGAACGTTAAGAAACATAAAAGAGACAGTGGAAAATAAGAAAAGAAGGGTTAAAAAAATATTTTTGAAATAATTGAAATCACGATAGGTAAAGCCAAAGAGATATTAATGGTTAAAACAAAAATGTTTAGTAAAAATAAGCCAAGTTGTTGTTGGCACAAAAATCTGACAGTGTAGGAGAGTAAGAGTGGCGAATGTCTTGGAATCTCCAAACAGAATGATGTGTTTGTAGAAATTCCTTTCAAGAATGCTATAAATGGTCAACTCATTCTACTTGTAGATTCCGGAGCAGGTACGAGTTTGATTAAACAAAGTGCTTTAGAAAGAATTGAAAATAGAGCAAAGAAATAATAAATTCAAGTGGAGCGTTCGGAGGCTTCATAAAACGTTGGGTGCGTAAAAAATTTCATATAGTGGAGATGAGAATCTCAGTTTTTAGTTGCACTTAATATTAGGTACAGACAACCTGTGGAACAGGACTTTAATAAATGCAAGAGAAAAAGTGATCATGATGTATGTCACAAGCGAAAAAATAATTATAACATTACTCTTAAGACAAGAGAGGGAAGTAGGAAAAGTAAAATCACCCTTAAGACAAAAAGAAAGGTTAATTAATTACAATAAAGGGATAAGAATTAAAGCAAGAACGGCACAAATAGTGAAAATGAAAACAGAAACGAAGATTCCAACAATAGTGGTACATAAGCTAGAAATTGAGCTAGGAATTTATTTAGAAAGTTTAACCAACGTAAGTAACAATACAGCGTATGTATCAGTTTTGAATCCAACTGAAAGGGATGTGATCATACCGAAAAAGTATAAACCAAAATTTTGCAATTTTAATATGTATAAAACAGATAATAGCACGGTTTGTAGCGTAAAAGAATATAACGTAAAAGAAAGAGTTAAAAGATTAACAGAAACAATTAAATTAGACGCAAATTTAAACGCTGAGGAACGGTCCTCAATAGAAATTTAATAACTTCTTACCATGATATTTTTCTGTTAGAAGGAGATAATTTATCATATACTCCTGTTTTAAAACATGAACTTCAGATCCAAGCAGATCAGCCACCCAAAAATCAGAAACAGTATAGGTTGCCTCAGGCCCATAGGGAGGAAATACAGAGTAAAAGTAAAAAAGTGAAAGTAGAACAACTGTTGAAAGACAGCATTATTAGGCCAAGCAAGTCACCGTGGAACTCACCATTGCTATTAGTGCCCAAGAAAGCAGGGAGTGATGGAAGGAAAAAGTGGAGGTTAGTCATAGATTTCAGAAAGGCAAATGACACCACCATTAAACAAGTTTTTCCAATTCCAAGAATTGATGAAATATTAGATCAATTAGGACACTGTAGATATTTTTCAACTCTAGATTTGGCAAGTGGGTACCATCAAGTCCTCGTAATAAAAACGATAGAGAAAAACAGCGTTTAGTACAGCATTTGGTCATCATGAATTCAATAGAATGCCATTCGGACTCACCGGTGCTCCAGCAACTTTCCAAAGATTAATGAATCATATACTGACGGGATTACAGGGAATAGACTGTTTTGTATATTTAGATGACGTAGTAATTTATGGCAAAAACTTGCCATACATCTAGAGAGAGATATCACACCCAAGACACAAATGTTCAGCGTTGGGGGCCTTACCCAATCCACAATAGTTAGAATGCGTAAAAAATATTCCTACACCAAGAAATAGAAAGGAAGTTCAAGCATTTTTAGGCTAAGCAAATTATTACAGAAAATTCATACAAAATATGTCGGAATTGGCATCCCCTATAAATAATGTATTGAAGACAGACACAAAATTTCAATGATCAGAAAAACGTCAATAAGCATTTAAAAAGATAAAAGAAGCTATTACTTCATCACCCGTGTTAGCCTATCCCGATTTTGAGAAACCATTTTTACTAACGACTGACGCAAGTGGGGAAGCGATAGGAGCAGTTTTGTCACAGGATGAAGTAGAAGAAGACAGACCAATTGCTTTCGCAAGTAGATCATTAAATAGCGCAGAAAATAGGTATTCGAAAATAGAAAAAGAATTTTTAGCAGTTGTCACAGTTGCAACAAAAAATTTTAGAGCATATTTATTAGGTAGACCATTCAAAACTTACACCGATAACCAACCATTGAGAAGAATAGCGAATCTGAAAGATCAAACATCAAGATTAGCAAGAAATAATTTAAAAGGAAAAAGGAATTTGAATGCAGACGCGTTAAGTAGAATAACACAACCAGAGCAGGGTATAAGAAGAAGGAATATTAGATAGAAAACAAAAAGGAAAAATTAGAACGGACCCAAAATAGATAGCAACAATAATAAAAGATTTTTACGATTTACCATTAGGAGGCCATCCCTCTAAGCCTTACAAACATTGTTCAGGATAAGAAAAGAATACAGGTGGAAAGATATGCAGAGGCAAATAAAAGAATATGTAAAGAACTGCAGGAAATGTCAGGTAAACAAAAGTTCGACAGACACACTAACACGACCATTTGATAAAGTTTATATGGACATGGTGGGTATTCTCCCAGAGACAATATCGGGTATTAAATAAATATTAAAGTACCAAGACGATTTTTCTAAATACATGGTTTGTGTCGCAATAGCAGATGCAGAAGCGAGCACCGTGGCAAAAGCATTTTTTAACGAGATTGTGACGCGACAAGAGTGTTAATAACAGACAATGGGTCAAACTTTATTGCACGTCTTTTCTCGGACGTATGTAAAATGTTAGGTATAAAAAAATTGCATATTACACCATACCATTTGACAGCAAATGGTTCACTAGAGACGAGCCATAGACTATTAGCAGAATATTTGCGGAGCCTCGCGAAAGAAGATGGGTCAAACTGGGATCAATGGTTGAAAAGTGCGATAGATGTACATAACAACACAGTACATGTATCAACAAAACAGACGCCTTTTCGAACCTTGTACGGGTTTGATTCAGAAATGCCGACAAACTTGAAACGCAAGTGTGGGCCGGTATATAATGCCGAGGATCCCTCAAAGGTATAAAAGTACCATATCCAAAGAACACATGAACTAGTAAGACAGAATCGGGAACGTGCGAAAGAAGCCTCTAAAAAGCAATATGAAAGTACCTTAAATCCAGTAAAGTTTAAAATCGGGGATTAGATACTAATGAAAAATCAGTGTAGGAAAAATAAATTTTCACCGATATGGATAGGGCCATATGATGCGGTAGGTTTTAGAAGTACAGTCACAACCGAAATTTTAATTAGAAAAAAAGCAAAGAAAATACATAATTATTTACTCAAATTGATAGATAAAATAAATATATAAAAAATGGCAACACTTGCAAGTAATCAAACTAAAATTTAGATGTCTACAATGCAAACTAAACTAGTAATATGGGGAAAAATTCTGATGAAATGAAAATGGAGAAAGGTAACATAAATGATGATATAAAACAAATGAAAAGACGAATAATGACAAGATCAAATAAATTAGGCTAATGTTGCAATATGGGAAAGTGTAAGAAAGACAAATGAGTTATAAGTAATAAGAATAAGTAAAAGAAAGAATAATAATGAAATAACTTTGAGCGAAGATAATAATTGTGGAGAAATAATAAGTAAAAGAAAGAAAAATAATGAAATAATTATGTATGTATGTATGTTTTTATTATTATTTTTAATTTAATTATGACAAAGTTATAGCAATTATTTCATAAATATATATATATTTTTTTTTTTAATAATATAAGCCTGCATTCTGTAATTCTCAAGGAATGCAGTTTTTTAAAAATAAAGTACATGATTTCATAATTTCATAACTTACATGGAGTCGTACAAAACAAGTTTTAAAAAAAGATTGACAAATATAACTTATGTATTTAGTTATTAGATGCCCTATAGGAAAAAACTAACTTGTTTTTAAAAACAACTAATTAAAAAACTAATTTAAAATAAACTAATATATGAAGTACATTGAATTATATTAAGGCGGGATCCACTTCAATTCTAAATAGTTTTTATTGCATTATGTATGAAGTAATTGAAATACTACTTAAAAACAAGTGGTTGATACACTACTTTGAATTATATTAAGGCGGCAACTACTCTGACTTGGACATGTTTTAATTGCAAATTTTTATTAGATTACAAGTTTATAAATATTTAACCATGTTATTCCATCAAATATTATTCACTTTAGGCTTTACTAACATTTTGTTTCAAAAAGACATATTTTTTTATTTACGACATTGAGATGCAAGACAGATGTGGTAAACACACTTTAAAACTAATAAACTGCCTCTAACCCCTGTGAAACAATTAAAAATTCTTTATTATTTAAGTTATTCAAATTACAAACTGGTACTGTTTAGCAAACATTGCACAATTTGGACTCTGTACGGAAATTGATGCATTGCTTAACTATTCAGCAAACACCTCATCACTTCAATAGTAAAGACGCACGCCTTTCACTACGAAGCGTCGGGTCTGCTCCATCACTTCATTACGATTGACACTTAAAAGAAGCACTAAGCAAAATATCGGCGTGTCCATCGACCATGATTGATGGTTGCAAAGCGTGGAAAATCCCGCTGACACGCTTGTCATATTTTGAAATGAAGCATCAAAAAGCTGGCTCGAGTTAAATAACAGGTGCAGTATCCACACAATTCCGATCAATTGGATCGGCACCTTCGCTCATGTACCCAGGCGGTGGCGTGCCCGTTTTTGTAAACTGCTTCCGGGGTACGCATGCTCACATATAAGCGCAGAGTTCCTCCAGCTTCTGGAACTATCACCTGTTGGAAGCAGAAATAGTCCAATGAAGAAAGGAATAATAAAATTATGTCTACCATCGCAGCGTACTTCTGTTGCGATCCTTAAATGTAATTACTAGTCCTTTTTTGAATTAACTGGCAATGAAGCTTGGCATGAATCACTTTTGAATTGTTTTAAAATCAATTAAAACACCACAAAGAACGGCATTTCACAATTTTCCATTAAAAAACTCTGATCACTTTAAACCTTGTTTACATTTTGCTTTCAGATTTTATATTTCAGAATTTATTTGTGTCGACCAGGCATGATTTATGTATTTTTCAAAACAGTCAAATAAATGATCTCTTTGATGTATAGAAATTTAAAATGTTTATGCTTTTAAATTCATCTTCAGTAAGTGGAATATTACATAGTTTTCAATTGGCTATTTTAAAGTAATTAAAAAATTGATTAAATTTAACTAGTTAAACAAGTAGTTGAAAATATATGCAGACGAAAGTCAATTGACTTATTTAGCGGACATCACCATACAAAAAATGTTAGTTCGTAAATATGTTCGTTAGTTCTAGTTGTGGTTGACAAAAAACTACTTTTTCAGCTACTTTTAAATTAGTTGATTTTCCTACAGGGTGGTAATTGTAAGGAGTGAACTAACATCATTAAAGGACAAATTTAAAAGTCACGATTTTATCCCTTTAAGAAAAGAAAATTTGTTACGAAGGCACCTTATATTATTTGGAAGGCAGTTGAACAGTCTGGGGGCTATAGACGTATAAAACGATAAGAAGTGTTGCACGCTATGTGACGGAACTTGAGCCATGTTTAGGTGATTTATTCTTAAGTTATAATTTGAATACCATTTATTCATCAGATATCGGACCTAATAAAAAATATTTTCAGGACTTTATAAAAAAACAGGTGTTTTACAGGCAAAATATTGATTTGTTTAAATAGTGGTAAGCTTCTTTCTAACGTTTTCTTTTACATAAAATGCAAATCACATGTTTTTGAGCAGTTAATATTGGATTAATTTTATTATTATGAGCACCCCCCAAACATGCCAAACCGTATTCTAATTTCGAATGGAAAATGCCATAATAAAGACAGGTTAGCAATATTTGGGAACAACAATTTTTTAAATGAAACATCTGTCTGGTTGCTGCGATTAAGTATTTCTTCAGAGCAGTTGTGTGATCAGTCCAATTCATTTTGAAATCAATTATTAGTCCAAGGTATTTAAAACTTTTAACACAGTCAATGCGGAAACAATTTGTGGAACAAGACCCTGATTCAACATAAGTGCGGATGATATTTTGTGAATCACAAATGTTTTTACAAACTAAGTACTTTTCACAGTTTGCGCAATGAAACGTGAAATTGCTAAGTTCGACTTCATTACCACCAATATAAAAAAGTATTGGAAAAAATTTGTTTCAGATGTTTGTTGTTTTTTATGCCAATATTTTTTTTATAGAAAATTCCGAATAAATTTTCACTTGAAATTTTTCTTTCGAAAACGCTGTCGTCAATTTTAATTATTAAATTTTCCATTTAGCTATTCTTGTTCAAACGGTAATGGGCCCAGAAATGCCATAACTGATAATTATAAAATAGATTCACTAATTAAAAATAAAAAAAAAAACAAAACGGAGCATGCCAAAATTGAGACATTTCAAGTCAAGATTACGCTCATAGCTGCAGATGTATACGACGTGATTACAGGGGATGAGGTTCGTCCATGTAATGTTACTGCACAGGATTATGAGGAAAAGTTGAAGGAATGGAGGCGAAGCGATGCAAAGGCGCAGGGTATAATTGGGACCACTGTTGAAGCTACGCAAATTTCACATATTCAATGTTGTGAGACGGCCAAGGATATGTGGGACAAGTTGCACTCCGTATTTGAGAAGAAAAATGAAACAAGCCCACTTTAGCTGTACCAGAGATTTTTTCTTTCACGAAAGACGTCTCAGAGAACATGTGGATGTTCATTGCTCGGCTGGAGGAGCTTGTTGAGCGGCTAAGAAGTTTAAAAGAAAATATTTCTGAAGAAATGGTTATTACAAAGGTAATAATGTCCTTACCAGTTGAATATGGTGCTTTTAGCAGTGCCTGGGCGTCAGCTGCAAAAAGCGAAAGAACTCTGGGTAATTTAAGGGCCAGATTGATGATCGAAGAAGACCGATTTACAGCGAGTGGTGTCACAGAACCTGTGGAAACTTTGGTGGCGAAAAAAAAAGATTGAACAATGCAAAGTCCCCAAAAAAGGTAAGCAGCAGTAAAAATTTGCAAAGAAGGGCAATTGCTTTGGCTGTGGCAGTTCTGGCCACTGGAAGCGGGATTATCCTAAGTCGCGGCAAACTAAAAGCATCAAAGAAAATAGTCATGCTTTCAATTGTGATGCAATCGAAATTCAGATGGCAAACCAGAGTTGGATACTAGACTCTGGTGCAAGCCACCACATGACAAATCAGCGCGATTGGTTTAGGGATTTTAAAGTTAAAGAAAAGCCCATTAAGATCGCTAAAGGTATGATGATTGGTACTGGAGTGGGAACAATTGATATTCGAGTTATCGATGGTAAGAAGTGGAAAAACGGACACCTTTTAGATGTTGTATACGTCCAGAACTTCAAAACAATTTGTCTCCCAAAATCATGCTCGCGATCAGGGCCTTAAGATTGAAGAGACAAGCACTACTATTATTTTGAAGCGTATTGAAGATGGATTTCCGATGATAGTGGGAGTACGTTGTGGAAGTCCAACAGTGATGAAAATTGAAGTGGTTAAGAGAACTGAAGCTAACGTTGCGATAAATCAGAAAAAGATGACTCATCGGGTGTGGCACGAAAAATTAGCTCATCAAAATGTAGCTCACGTAAGAAATTTTTTAAAGGTAAACGATGTGCCATATTTAGATGATCAGTTTATATGTGAAGCCTGTGTTTATGGAAAACACCATCGTAGCAGTTTTCCGATAAGTGATGAAAAGTCGACAAGGTGTGGTCAAATAATACACGCTGATGTATGTGGGCCAATGCAAGTGCCTTCAATCGGAGGTTCATTTCTTACTATTGGAAGATGATTTTTCACATTTTCGTTTCATATATTGCATCAAGCAAAAGTCTGATGTCATTGAGCGGGTGAAGTTTTTTTGAAGTTGAGCAAAAATACATATGGTCATGCAGTAACAATTTTCCGATCGGATAATGGAACCGAGTTCATCAACAAAGATATAAAAAAGTTGTTTGAGAGCGAAGGAATCCGACATCAGAAAACTCTTCCTTACAGTCCTGAGCAGAATGGATCAGCAGAAAGGGAAATGCGAACAATTGTGAAATCAGCAAGGACAATGATTCTTGCACGTGGTATGGAGCTATATTTCTGGGCAGAAGCGGTTAGGGCAACAGTTTTTGTACTTAACAGAACTGGAACGAGCACAGATGCAAACAAAATCCCGTATAAACTGTGGTGTGGCAAAAAGGCCATGTTTACACATTTTCAATCATTTGGAGCTGAAGTTTTTATACACATTCCGAAAGAAAAGCGTCAAAAACTGGAACCGAATGCAGACAAATGTTTATTTGTAGGATACGACGAAATTGTAAAGGGTTTTCGCGTCTGGAGTTTAGCTAAGAGTAAAATTGAGGTAGCACGCGATGTTAAGTTCATCGAACACACAGATGAAATCGCAACAGTTCCAGTAGATGATTTCGTGGTTCAGGACAAGCAGAAAGAATTCATAATTTCAGAGGAAATCTTAGAAGATAAATATTTTCAGGATGCAGAAGGATCGCCAAAACAAAGTGTGAAGTTTTTACAAAAAGAAAAGTCGGAAGGATGGTGCAATTTAGATGAAAAAAATATCGTGTCTGATCGATTGCGTATAAGGCAGCAGATGTGCTGAGCTAGCAAATATAAATCCAATTGCTATGTTAGGTACCATGGAAGAGCCAAGAACTTACAAGGAAGCAATTGCATCATTTGACAAGGATCATTGGATTGCGGCAATGGATGATGAGTTGCATTCACTTGAAACAAATAAAACTTTTTTGGTGGAAAAGCCTTCAGATCATAAGGTAATTGATAATAAATGGGTTTTTAAGATAACATATCGAGCAGAGGTTTCACGCAAGAATTCGGAGTGGACTATTACGAAACATTCAGTCCGATGGTGCGTTTTACATCAGTACGGGCCATTCTTTCTATAGCAGCTATAGAGCATATGGTGCTAAGACAGTTTGATGTAAAGACAGCATTTTTGACGTCTACATGATACAGCCCGTTGGTTTTGATGATGGAAGCGGTATGGTATGCAAGCTTAAAAAGAGTTTATATGGACTAAAGCAAGTATCGCGTTGTTGGAATAAGAAGTTCACAACATCCATGTGTTTTTGTTTGCAACGGAGAGACAAAGATTATTATGGCAATCTACGTAGATGATGGTCTCATTGCAGCATCATCAGATATTGCAAATTAAATCTGTTATAGCATATCTTCGAAAGGCATTTGAAATCAAGTTCTTCAAAGCTGAATGTTTTCTTGGATTAGAGATCATCAGATTGAAGGATGGGTCAATTCATCTTTTACAGGCATCTTATGCAAAAAAGGTGCTTCAACGATTTGGTATGGAAGATTGTAGTGGCGTGTCAACACCTGTTGACTCAAATCAAATATTGAGCATTTTTTCGGATTCAGAAGAGGTAAAATTTCCATATCGTGAAGCAGTAGGGAGTTTGATGTACTTAGCAGTTTCGACAAGGCCAGACATTTTTTTGCAGTGGGAGTCGTGAGTAGATTTTTAGAAAAGCCAGCATTGGTGCATGTTAATGTGGTTAAACGAATTTTAGGATGCATAAAATCAACAATTTGCTGCGGAATTCTTTTGAGCAGTCATAAGATAATTGAACTTGTTGGGTATAGTGATGCAGACTACGGAGGAGACACGCAGACCAGGTGATCGACTTCAGGGCATATGTTTTTGCATGGTTCATCAGTGATAAGTTGGTGTTCCGAGAGGCAAAAGTCAGTGGCTTTGTCAACAACAGAATCGGAATATATTGTAGCTTCAAGTGCAGTAAAAGAACTCCTGTGGTTGCAACGGCTTTTAGAAGAACTAACTGGAAGGAATGTCCCAACAGTATTTAATATGGACAATCAAAGTGCCATTCGGTTAATCAAAAATCCTGAATTCCACAAACGGAGAAAGCACATTGACATACGATACCATTTTATTCGGGAGAAATATGAGGAAAAGTTCCTCGAACTTAATTATGTCACAAGCGACGAGCAACTTGCTGATGTATTACATATAAATTTGCTAAACATTGTTAAGATTGAAAAACAAGTTTAAACACTTGCTTGGTTAATTTGAATTTGTAAAATCATGTACTTTACATTATTAAAATATTCTGAACATCTATTGGGACTATTGAAAAAAATTTGTTTCAGATGTTTTTTACTTTCTTTATCAATATTTTTTTTATAGAAAATTCCGAATAAATTTTCACTTGAAATTTTTCTTTCGAAAACGCAGTCTTCAATTTTAGTTATTAAATTTCCATTTAGCTATTTTTGCTCAAAAAAAAGGATGATTTTTGTTTTTCACTGAGGACCAATTTGTGAATTGTGAACCAATGTCGTAAGATTTCTAGATCGCTATTCACTGCAACAATAAAGTTAAATATTGTATGACAGGAATATGTACAAGCCATGTCGTCAAAAACGGACAATGATTTACGGATATGCACCTGGAATGTCCGGACCCTTTATAGGGAAGGTGCCATTATCCAACTGGCGGAAGCCCTCAAAACAATAAAAGCTGACATCACCGCCATCCAGGAAATGCGATGGAAAGGGCAAGGCTACAAACAAGCACATTGTGATATCTACTACAGCTGTCTTGCGGAGAGGCGCGAATTTGGATGTGGATTCGTTGTTAGCCGGAAACTACGCCACCTTGTTTCCCGGTTCACACCTGTGAACGAAAAATTAGCCACGATCCGCATCAAGGCAAAATTTTTCTTCATCAGCCTTATTTGAGCGCACGCCCCGACGGAGGAAAAGGACGAAGCCGTCAAAGACGCTTTCTACGCTAGTCTTGAGGACGTATACGACCACCTTCCGGTCCATGAAGTGAAAATAGTCCTCGGCCCCACTGTCGGTCAGTTCAGTCTTCATGAGACCTCTACGAACAACGGTCTAAGACTGATCGACTTCGCCACGGCGCGAAACATGGTAGTTAGTAGCACCAGATTTAAGCACCTCGACATCCACAAGGCCACCTGGCTGTCCCCGGCCACAAAATTGATCATGTTGTAATCGACGGAAGGCATGCCTCTAGTGTTCTAGATGTGCGTACATTTCGGGGGGTCAACATTGGCTCCGACCATTATCATGTTGCAGCCAAGATCCGCATGCGATTATGCAATGCGAAGAACAGACGCACAGGAGTGCAACGAAAGCTAGATGTCGCTAAGCTGCAATTACAACGGACTGCCGAAGCCTACTCCGCTCAACTCTCGGTTAAGCTCAACCAACCAACCTATGGACCCGACGACGTCGGCGGACTTTGGACGCATATATCCCAATCCATGCACGCTGCCGCTGAAGAAGTCATTGGTTTCCGGCGCCCGCAACCTTGGAACCAATGGTACGATAAGGAGTGTCGCATCGCGACAGCAGTAAAAAACGCCGCATACAGAAAAACGCTGCAGTCAGCTGCAACGCGAGCTGTGTGAGAAAACTACCGCGAAAAGAGTAAGGAAGAGAGGCGCCTTTTCAGACGCAAGAAAAGAGAGTAGGAAAAGCGTGAGCGTGAGAAACTAGAAGTATACCAGGGCAAGAAGGATGCAAAATTCTATCAACAGGTTAAGCGTCTAACCCAAGGTTTCAAGCCCGGAGCATCCACTTGTAGAGACGAAAATGGAGATCTGAATACGGATACACAGTGTGTGCTGAGATTGTGAAGACGGCACTTCTCCAATTTACATACTGGCGACGATTCCACCAATGCCGCCCATGGAGAGAGCAGTTCAGAGCCACCAATCAACGATGACGGAGTGGAAGTACCACCACCTAGCCATGAAGAGGTTCGAGTTGCTATCCAACGACTCAAAAACAATAAAGCAGCGGGTGCTGACGGCCTGTCAGCTGAATTGCTTAAAACCGGCGGCGATGAATTGATAAGGTGCATGCATCAGCTCATCAGCAAAATATGGCTAGCAGAAATCATGCCCGATGATTGGATCCTCAGCGTACTTTGCCCTGTACTTACGAAAGGAGACCCAACAATCTGCGCCAGCTATAGGGGAATCAGTCTTATTTCCATCGCATATAAGGTTATCTCAAGCGTACTGTGTGAAAGATTAAAGCCGATTACCTTATCAGTGTGGCTTTCGACCTGGTAAGTCCACCATAGACTAGATTTTCACGCTACGACAAATCATGGAGAAAGCCCACGAAAATCAAATTGACACACACCATCTCTTTGTCGATTTTAAAGCTGCGTTCGATAGCCCGAGAAGGGATTGCCTATACGCAACAATGTCTGAGTTCGGTATACATGCACAGTTGATTCGACTTTGCATAATGACATTGAGCAACACACACAGCTCCGTCAAGGTAGGAAATGACCTCTCCGAAACCTTCAATACCGAAACAGGTTTCAGGCAAGGCGATCCACTGTCTTGCGATCTCTTTAACATCATCATGGAGGGGATCGTACGAAAGACCGGTGTGCATCGTAATGGCACCATTTTCTACAAAGGTGTTCAGCTCCTTGCGTACGCTGATGATATTGATATTTCCGGCAGAGCCAAGAGAGATTTTACCGCTGCTTTCGCCGCTATCGAAAGGAATCAGCCAAAGTGGGTTTGGTGATAAATGAGGGTAAAACAAAGTGCTGTCAAAATATGCTGTCTACAAACAAGTGAGTGCGGCGTTTAGACTACCACGTTTCATCCGGCAGCTATAACTTAAGTAGTCAAGGAGTTCGTTTACCTTGGCACCGCCATTAATACCAACAACGAAATCAGCCTGGAGATAAAGCGAAGAACAATAATTGCTAATAGGTGCTACTACGGGCTCAGTAAGCAACTAAGTTCCAGAGTCCTCTCTCGATCGACAAAACTAACAAGACGCTCGTTCTACCTGTGCTGCTTTATGGCGCTGAGGCATGGGTAGTTTCGCAAACTGACGCAGCCGCTTTGGGGGTGTTCGAGAGAAAAGTTCTTCTCAAAATCTTTGGTCCTATTCGAGTCGGCGATGACTATCGCATCCGAATGAACCACGAGCTGTATGAGCTCTACGAAGACATAGTTCGTTCGACATAGACGTAGTTCGGCGTATAACTGTGCAGCGACTACGCTGGCTGGGTCATGTCCACCGTATGGACGACGAAGCTCCAGCGAAAAAGGTGCTCGAGGCGAGGGTCGTTGGTCAACGACGACGAGAGAGACCATGCCTCCGATGGATGGACCAGGCTAAGGAAGCCCTAACCGCACTTGGTGTATCCGATTGGAGAAGGCGCGTACAAAGCAGAGGTGCCTGGCGAGAGCTGATGAGGTCGGCCGAAACCCGGACATGGGTTGTTACGACCACCTAAGTAAGTAAGTAAGTAAAAACAAAATAGGAACCAATACAGAACCTTGAGGGACGCCACTGTTTACGTCTCTATACGAACTAAGATGATTGCATATTTTCACTCTTTGCGCTCTGTTTGACAGATATGAATTAAACCATTTATACATATTGCCTCTAAAACCACATTTGTACAATTTGTATAACAGACTTGGTCTAAAACCAAATTGGCTACTGTTGAAGGACGTGTATTTATTTAGAAATTTCACCATTCTTGTCTTGACAGCTTTTTCTAAAATTATGGATAATGTTGGTATGATCCAGATTGGTCTGTAATTATTTAGAATGCATTTATCACCTTTATTAAACAGGGGAATTACTTCTGCTATTTTAAGGCAATCTAGAAAAATATCTGACTCGAAGAATGAAGAATGAATAAATTTGAATGAAGAAAATAATTGTTAAAATAAAGCAAGTAAGAGAAAAAATAACGGTAAATTAAAAAATTTAGTGAAGGAAAAATTAAACATAGAGCATTAAATATGCAGCCATTGTGAACGGTCGCATATTTTATAGCGCTTGTTATATTGTTGAATAAAACGAAATTCTGTGTTTTAACTGCTACTTGCTAAATAAAATCTAATAAGTATTGCTTTGCAGCACAAAACTAAGTCATAATCCAGCTGAAGAATTGCATTATAAATAATAAACTATATTAAAGTTAAAACTTGACACAAATATAAGTGATCGGTAAGCGACACGCAACAAAAAAATTAAAACAAAAACAATAAACTTCAACCACAAGAAAAGAAAAACTCGCTACAAAAGTTAATATGCACTGTCACTCGATCGCGCGTCTGTAGTAATACTGTCGTTTTCCGTCGATTTTGCTGCTGTCGGGATCTCATTGTGCATCGCTTGTTCTCCTTTTCGTGCACTTTCTTGCACTCTGTCTTTTGTGTTTTTTTTTCTTGCTTTTGAGTCTCTGCAGAACTAATGAATCCCTCTCTTATGCTCACGCATCAAAAACGTGACCACCTCGCACCCCGCGCTAACAATAAATGCGAAGGTACGCCAAAGCTTGGTAGCAGCAGCAGTCCAACATCTCTAAGCTCTCAACTAACAGCTTTAGAAATCGGCTTAGGGCGAACTTCAAGGAAGATATAATCAGCTCAGAGAACAGACTTTCTCTGCTCAGTTAAAGTTTAGACGGACACTCAACATTATTTAATAACGACCAATCAACTGCGTTTAAAACTTCATCAATAGCTGCAAAGTTACCTTTTGCAAAATCTAATAGATTAACTGAGTCATCAGGGGCGGGATCAAATTTATAGAAATCAAATTCAATAAATAATGCATTATGATGTACGCTGTTATTAGCTATTGGCGCTAATATCATAACTGACAAAAATTAAGTCTAAAATTATATTTAGGTCATTCTTTATACTAAGCACACACATATGCTATTGATACTATAATATTGAAACCATGAACGACCCCTGTAGGAAAATCAACTCATTTAAAAGTAGTTGATAAAGTAGTTTTTTGTCAACCACAACTAGTTGAAATTCTGACATTTTTCCATAGAACGAACTAACATATTTTGTATGGTGATGTCCGCTAAATAAGTCAATTGACTTTCGCCTGCATATATTTTCAACTACTTGTTAAATTAGTTATATTTAAATGATTTTTTTAATTACTTTAAAATAACCAATTGAAAACTAATACTGATGGCCTAAAGTACAAAATAATTGATGAAATAACATGGTTAAATATATAAAAACTTGTAATCTAATAAAAATTTGCAATTAAAACATGTCACAAGAAGAGTAGTTGCCGCCTCAATATAATTCAAAGTAGTTCTATTTTATTTTAAATTAGTTTTTTAATTAGTTGTTTTTAAAAACAAGTTAGTTTGTTCCTATAGGGACTTTATACTATCAATGCATGAGTCCTAAGCTAACCTATCCAATTTTGAACAAGAATGGGTATGACAAACTTATTTATTGGCAGTTAAGGAACATTTATTGTGCTAGTAGGTATCATTGCATAACTTGAATGATATCTACATAAGTGCTCCTTAACGGTTCATTTACTTGATTTGGACTCAATTCAGTATACTACTTTACAAAAGCCCAGAATTTTCGGAATCTAAGCCATATACCATACATCAAATTATCATAGGCTCTAACCGCCACAACAGCCTTTTGAATAGACAGCTTTTGAATAAGGGACAGTCACCTTAAATGAGTCACTTGCATCAAACATGTTCGTTTTCATCAAAGGCTTTGATGAAGACAAAAATATATGAATTTTCAATAGAAAGTAATCTTGTTAATGTAGAACAAACATATATCGTACAAATCAAATTACGAAATAGTACAATTATTATAATGGAAAACCATACATGTAACGCATAGATACTATACGACAATAGTACGATTGTTATAATGTAGAACATACGTGTATCGCATAGATCATAGATCTCCGCATGGCCTTCTTAAAATATCGCATAGATCATATTACGAAAAAATAGTACCAATTATTATAATGTAGAGCATACATCTATCGCATAGATCATATTGCGAAATAGTACGATTATTATAATGTAGAACGTCCATGTATCGCAAAGATTATGTTACGAAAAAGTACGATTATCAACCCTTTACTTCATCTTCGGTTCAAAAAACACTAATTGTGAGGAGCAACCATCCAGTGAAGACACAAATTTATTTCTGGCTTATGCTCTCAAATGCATCCAGCTGTGTATGTAACATTCACTCCCTTAATCCTTTACGCATTAAGAGCTTGGAAACATAGGCTCTGAAACGTTATTTAGTTGCTTTCCTTGGCGATGTAGCCAAAACGGAACTATAACCGAGTACTCCATAACATGGTTAACATCACAAGAAATTAGGCACTAAGGACAACCATCCCTATGAAAATAATTGCCTAATTCTGGCTTGTGCTCTCAAATACAATAAACCCACACTATGCATAATACACATCAGCTAAGGTCTTATCATACTAAAAGTTTGGAAACATAGGCTCTGAAACGTTATTTAGTTGCTTTCCTTGGCGATGTAACCAAAACGGAATTATGAAGACATTATTCCTTAAACATAGTTAACCTCTCGCCAAAATTTTCGGCCGAAGACCGTCAAAAACATCAAACTGTGCAGCACATAATCAGAGTCAAAACAACCGATTTTTTAGAGGAAAACACAATTATTTTAAAAAAACCTGTATTAAAGAATCTTTAACCAATGTCAAAGGCACCATTACATAACTCGAATGATGACTTATCAAATTTTGATAATTTTTTTTGTTTGATAATTGCTTCAAAAAATTATTTACATTTAAACAAAATTCTTATATCAAGAATAAAGAAAAAATTTCAATAACATTAATTCAAGCTGTTTTTCTTGAACTTAAATAATTTGATAAACATAAGCACATATCTTGTTACGCTTGAGAACAATTTTCTATTTTTCTTATTGCATTCTTGTTTTTCCATTTTTTTAGCAGTTATTTACTTTGAATTACACTTTTTTCATATGAAAAATTTTCAATATTATTACTTTTATGTAGTTAGATTTTTTGTCGCTATCACAAAAAGACGCTGATATCAGTTAAGCTATAGTAATATCAGGGTTGCACGTCAAAAAAAGTATGGTATGGCGAAACCATGAAAAATTGTTGTGTTTCGTAAACCATGAAAGAGGTGCGATACTAACTTCGTGAGCTGGTTTATAGCTAGTATACATACGTATGGTATACCCATAATGGTTTCAATACTATGGTATCGATATCATTTGTGTGTCCATAGCATTATGGAATTAAGTTGGCTAAAATTATGTGTAAAAAAATAATTCATGACTAACTGTTGAGTATCCGACTGCATATTAAATGGTAAAAGGTTGTTATTATCAAAAACCCAAGATACTTTTCCCAAATTAA
This sequence comes from Coremacera marginata, assembly GCA_914767935.1. Taxonomy (NCBI): domain Eukaryota; kingdom Metazoa; phylum Arthropoda; class Insecta; order Diptera; family Sciomyzidae; genus Coremacera; species Coremacera marginata. Next base: position 90,470,074 of record OU612044.1, on the reverse strand, counting down.
AATCACATATGATATTAATATCCTGATTGAAACTTAGATTATCGGCTAAGGAATTGATGTTATCAATATGTTGTTGATATACCTCAATTACGCTGTTAGGTGGAATATAAGATAAGAAAAAATATATGAAAGTTTGATTTAAAAAGCTTATTTGAACACCAATTTGTTCAATAGTCTTATTATATGATGAAGTTTTAGTATTTTGCTAGTAAGGTTGTTGCACACTGCCAAAAATACTCCACCTCCTCTTTCACGGCCAGTAGAGGCAGTGCAGCGATCCAATCTATAGACATTATAGAAGCTATCGAAAATTTCTGCAGATGATATTTCTGCATGCAGCCATGTTTCGGTAATGGCCACAATATCATATTCATGAAGAGACATTGCATTCCGTGTAAGCACAGGAAATTGGTGGAGTATTATGAGGAGCTGAAGAGAGTGCCAGCGATTGTGTTAAGCATTGTAGATTTTATGTAGGCGCAAAGCCGAGTAATTGATGTGATGAAAGCGAATGCATAGCGAGTGATTTTGAGATGTTCGCATCATATGTTGTTGTTGATGTTGACGTTAGAACTGATTCAACGATGCTGCTTGCTGGCAATGCTAGAGGAGCTGAAGAAAACTCTTGCCACTGCGTAAAGCATTGCAAGTGTGATGTAGGCGCTGAGCTTAGTAATTGCTGTAAAGAGATCAAACGATGCGAAGAGATACCATTGTGGTACCACACGAAGGTAGTGTAGAAGAGGGTGAAAAATGCTGTGAGCTAGGCAGGCCCAGAGGTGAGCGAGAACTACAAAAATAAAAACTATTATAACCGGCAGCTGAAATAACAGAGCCAGAGCTATATTAGTTGATCTTAAAGTTATTGAATTTGTTGTTGTTGTTATTGTAGATGAAGTTGAAGACTTTAAAGTTGATGTTGTAGCTGTTACTATTGAAGTTAATGCTAAAGTTATTGAATTTGTTGTTGTTGTTGCTATTTTAGTTGATGCCTCTTTTGCTGAAGTTATTGAAGTTGTTGTTGTTGCAGTAGAGCTGTTGGTATTAAATTTGAGTACTGAGGTTCCATGTGGTAGGCTTTCGACAGTGGCGGTGAAGTTGTTGAAATTATGTTCACGATTTTTGAGATATTAATAAACTTATTTCATTTAACGGAAATCGGAAATCGGTTTTTTCATACAAAGGTGCTGGGACACCAAGTTTAAAGTTAATAAAGCAACGTTTCGTTATATCTGCGTCTTTCTTAATAAGTTTAAAGCAATATAGCGATTTTGGATCAACGCTTAACTTTGAAGCTAAATAATTTAAAATCGCCACTGGTTCGGTGTTGATATCGAATTTAGATTTGTGTATATACTTGTAGCCGTCATCACACCATTTACCTACGTAGTCGTATCATACTTTTTACTAAAATTGCAACGCTGGGCAACCATGAAAAATGAATTATAATTATCTTTCACTTTCTTCTTGATCTTTTCACTTGCAAGCAACGTCTTGAATTCCAGTTCCATTAAATTGTATTTTGCAGTAATTTAATTTAAATAAATATTTAAACTTACTCCTGCGATTTAACTCGAACATCGAAGAAGGTCCAAAGTGGTGACCCCGACGTGATTCATTAGAAAATCAACGATTATATTATACGGAATTATAATTATAATTGTTTTATTTTTTATAATTATTGTGTTTTCGCTAGCGTCTGCAGTTAAACTTAATAATCTTTGTTAATACATTGTAAATCTCGCCAAAACTTCGAAGACGTGCTAAATATTATCGTTGCTTCCATTTAATATTATATTCCGGAATTGCCGTAAAATATTTTTGCTAAAAATTTCTAATTTATTTGTTCGCGTTTAATAAATTGAACTGTCGTCTTTTCACAATGTCGAGCCTGCAACAACAAAAAAATCTACGAAGCACAGCAGTCAAAAACATAAACAAACCAACTGCACCAAGAACTCCGCATCGCCTTCTTAAAGTGCATACAGATGAGTCATCACCTTCAACCGCAACTTATTCGGATGCAACACTAAACGTGAAGCTAGCTTGTGTTGAAGCTAACATTGTCAAGCAGCTAACTGAAGAACTTTTTTTTTTAAGTTTAAGTTAAGTTTTTTTTAAGATTAAGTGAGGGAAGAGTAATGGAGAGATTTGGTGAACTATCAGCTGAGTTCAGTAATCTAAGAGAGTCTCTGCGATGTGTTGCTGAGCGTGTGTCAGCTGTTGAAATGTTTTGTGCTGAATTTAAGAGTATGAAAACAGAAATAGAACAACTGAAGCTAGAATACAACAACAATCAGGTAAACAAAGAGATTGATGCGCTGAAGAAGCAAGTTGAAAAATATGAGACTGATGCTGTTGCTTCTGACATCATCATATATGGCATTCCTCTCGCAAACAATGAAAGCCTACCTGATGTTTTCGCTAAAATTTGCACTGCTGTTAAGAGTAAGACCCTCAAGTTTCGAGATGTTTTTAGGGTAAGGTCAAATCGAAAAAACAAACACAAGTCTGCTGTTGTTGTGAAATTAGCATCATGTTTTGATCGTAACCAACTCTTTAAAGCTGTGGCTGCGTTTCGAAAAACTAAAAAGAGGCCGCTTATGCTGAGTGACATCGACTGCGGACGTGATGAACATTTCTTCATTCACGAAAGTCTCTCAAAGGCGAATCGTGAGATCATGACTTATGTGGAGCAAAAGAGGAAAGAAAATAAGTTGTCTGCTGTATTTTCTCTTCGAGGGAAGGTTTATGTGAGAGCAGATAGGAATAGTGAGGCGAAATGGGTTGATAGCAGGGAGAGCGTGGATTGCGTCGCTGGTATGATAAATTAGAATGTGTTATTTTAAAGTAATTATTTATCTGATGAATTGTATCTTTTTTTTATGTGCTTATTGCAATTTTAATAATTGTTTAGTTTTAATTATTATGGCTTTACTATTATTTCTATTTGATTTAATTTTATATTCTATAACTTCTTTTATTCCTTTCTTCTTTATTTCTTTCATACCTTCGTTTGTTCTTATCTCCTTTCTTGCTCTACTGAAGACTATTTTTTTGGTTACTGGTGTATTATTATGTGACATCATACTGGTTGTTTTATATGCCCAGTCTAGGCGTTCTTATCCATTGGTTTTGATGAATTGATTGATGATTTTAAGTGAAAATTACTCTGGTTGCGCTAGCGAAAATCACAAAACTATGGTTAATGTTCTTTGTGCACAGCATTGTGGTCTTAAAGTCCTACACTTCAATGCAAGGAGTTTAAAGTTCTAAGCTGGACTATCTTAAATTTGTTGTTCAAGATGCTGATGTGGATGTCATCTGCGTTTCTGAAACTTGGTTCTGTAATGAGATTAATGACTCTGCCTATAACATTGATAATTTTAAGCTGTTGAGAAATGATAGAGTAGGAAAGAAAGGAGGCGGCGTTGCTATTTATTGTCGCAGTAATCTTAATGTTAAGCTTGTATCTAAGTCCATATGCAATAGTAATGTCGAGTACTTAAATGTGTGTATTTTTGATAATCATGTCAATGTGTTCCTGTCCTGTGTGTATAATCCTAATAAGTGCAATAGCCTCGATTCATTTTTTTCGGAGTTGAATAGTTATATAATTGATTTTGACTTGTTTGTTATATGTGGTGATTTCAATGTAAATTTATTGTGTAGTGATAACATTTCTAAATCATTTTGTGACAATGTTTCATCCAATGGATTTTCATTTGTCAATGAAACTGTCCCAACACGCTTTGCCAGCAATGCTAGCCCAAGTCTCTTAGACTACATTATTGTGTCAGATCTTGCATCTGTCCTATTATATGATCAACTATCTTTTCTGTCCGATCATGATCTTTTATTTTGCTTGAATGTTAATATGTCTCGTAGAGCAATTTCTGATATCTTCACCTATCATAACTTTAAATCGATTAATTTTTGGGCTCTCCACAATGACTTATGTTTAACAACTTGGAATGATGTATGGTTTGTAGAATCTGTTGAAGATAAATTAAATGGCTTGACGAATATTGTAAATAGTCTATTTGAAAAACATGTTCCCTTGCGTTCGGTAACGGTAAAAAACACGGCATGCCCATGGTTTACAACTAATGTTCAAAAATCTATTAAAAAACGTAACAAGCTTCACAACTTATGGAAAAGGTGTCCCTCTGCTTATAGCTGGGGAAAATTTAGAATTGCTAGGAATATGTCAGTTCGGCTTATCAGACAGTCTAAAGAAAAATTCTGCACATCGAAATTAAATTCTTCCCTCCCTGCTAAGGTGCTGTGGAGGAACTTGAAAGCAATGGGTATTGGTGAAAAACGTTCTAATGAATGCAATGTTGACCCTGATATTTTAAATGATTTTTTTCTCTCCAGCACAGTGCCTACTCCTAACAACAACATTGTCTTCTCTGATTCTGCTGAACATGAAAATTTTCTCCACAGTAAGTGTAAATGATGTGAGAAAGTCAATAGTAAAAATTAAGTCTAATGCAATTGGTGAGGACCATATTTCAATAAAATTCATAAAGCTTATTCTTCCGCACGTTCTAAGCCCTATTGCGCATATCATAAACCACTGTATCACTACGTCCATGTTTCCTTCTTCTTGGAAAGTTGCCCTTGTTATGCCGGTGGCAAAAAAACCAACTGCAAATGAACCTAACGACTATAAGCCTATCAGCATCCTATCTTGCCTGGCCAAAGTGTGTGAGACTCTTATGGCAGATCAAATTGAAAACTATATGAATGAAAACAATCTTTCATCTCCAATGCAATCAGGTTTTAGGGCTCTTCATAGTTGTGCCATGGCCACAGTAAAAATATTTGATGATATTAGGTATTTTTATGATGATGGGCATGTAACACTCCTCTGCTTGTTGGACTTTTCAAAAGCGTTTGATACATTCAATCATACCTTGCTGTGTCGAAAATTAAAACATATGTATGGTTTTAGTGATAGTGCTTTACGGCTGTTAAATAGTTATTGGTCAAATCGGGTCCAACGAGTCAAAGTTGGTAATAAATATTCAGAATACAAAATTCTATCTAGTGGTGTACCCCAGGGTTCAGTGCTAGGTCCCATGCTATTTGTAATTTTTCAATGACATATTTAAGGTCTGCAAACACTCAACAATGCACGCCTACGCAGATGATGTACAACTATACCTTTCCAATCGCGTTGGTCTTTTAGATGACTTAGCTTACAGACTTAACGTGGATCTTGACTCTATAAATAAATGGGCTATCTTGAATTGTCTCAAGCTTAATGCTCTAAAATCCGTTGTGTCACCTATAGCGAAAGATACAATTTTTCATGAGGATATTCCAGATTTATATATAGGCTCTGAGAAGTTGAAGCTAACAAGCCGTACAAAAAGCCTTTTATATAAATTCTACGCTTACATGCACTGATCACATTAATGACGTAGTACAAAAAGTGCATTATACTTTACGCAATCTGAGAGTGACCGCTGAATTCACACCCTCCAGCACCAGAACAAACTTGTTGTTCAATTGATTATTCCCATAATAACTTATTCGGAGCTAGTCTACAGTAAGCTGGACTCCAGTTCTCAACTAAAGCTTCAGCTGGCGTTCAACCATGCCATACGATATGTATATGGCCTTCTCAAGTTTGACCATATATCTCAGTACAATAAAAGCATCCTTGGTTGTGATTTAATAAACTACCTAAGTTTCAGAAACTGCATTTTCTTACACAAGCTGATCCATTTTAAAGCACCATCTTATCTATATGAGAAATTGCAATTTAGTCAACTACAAAGAAGTCGGATGATTACAATACCTAAATTTAACTTTCTGAATTCCTCGAGATTATTTTTCGTTAACGCAGTTAGATTGTGGAATAGTCTGCCAATTCATTTTAAATCTATTGATGGAACCAGAATGTTTAGACAGGCAATTATTTCCTACTTCTCAAATTAATATACACTGTAACCAATTTTTCCATCTATCTCAAATTTTCACTCTATATATTTTGTGCTATATTTGTATTCTATCCTATTTCTTATTGCTCATTAAAAGCATACTTGACTTTTACTACTTTTTATTCTTCCGCTGTTCTCTCCACTATTCTTCACTATAACTTAATATTAAGTCTCTTTAAGTTAACAGGAGTTTACCTTATTGATTTGATTTATAATTGTCTTCATAATTATTTAAGTTTTTAGGTTAAGTAAATACGCTTATACATGTAACCTTGCCAACTTTGATGTATTATAAAAGAACTTGTTTCTTATTATACAAAAAATGTTTTAAATGAATAAATTAAATTGAAATTGAAAATAATAAATTAATGCGCATTTTTGGGTTATGGAAGATCAGCAAGTGGATACTCCTGAAGGCTCTCGTGGCGCAGCTACACTGGCCGGCGAGGACGTTGATAAAACCGTTGGCCGTTGGTAAAACCGCATTTACGAATGTGCCCATTTCGGCTTGCAATCCATCAACGGCCTCGAATAAATCCGCCAAGTATGACGTCTTCTAACATCGAGTCATACTTCATGTCGCTGGAGCTCTGGTTCGCTGCTTCTGGCGTCACCCATGATCTAAAGAAATTCAATTTGGTCATGGCCCAGGTTCCTTCCAATAAATTGACCGAACTTCGCTCCATTATTGATGAAGCCCCACAGCAAAACAGGTACGAGTATATTAAAACGAAATTGATTAGTCACTTTGCAGACAGTCAGCAGCGCCGCTTGCAGCGAGTTCTCTCGGACATGCCTCTGGGTGACCGCAAAACCGAGCCAGCTCTTTAACGAGATGAAGAGACTTGCTGGCGGATCACTCAGTAAACTTGTGTTGCTGGATCTGTGGGCATCGCGTCTACCACCGCATGCACAAGCTGCAATCATCGCATCTAAAGGGGACAGTGTAGACAAAATTACCATTGCATATGCAACTGTTGATTCCATGGGTCTGCGCAATATAAACGCCGTTGAGTTGGCCGCGACACAACCGGCACAAGCACTACCGCCTACGGTCAGCCTTGAGACATTGCAGTTTGAGATAGCTCAACTTACAAAAAAATTTGAAAAGGTTATGTCGCAGCGTAGCCACGACCACTCTCGTTCTCGTTCTCGTAGTCGCGATAATCGCTATACAACTCGTCGCACGGCTAGCCCGACAGATGAGGCATGCTGGTATCATCGCAAATATGGTTCCAGTGCTCGCAAGTGCAGGTCACCATGCACATTGGCACGTTCGTCAAGCATGTCCGCTCGTATGGCGAACGGCAGCTCTCAACAATGACTCAATTTAACTAAAAGCGCACTCGAGCGAGGTGGCCGCTCCGGTGTTGCAACTATATTCCGTCTTCAAGTAGCAGACACCACCACCAATCTTCAATTTCTCATAGATACGGGCGCTGACGTATCGGTAGTACCAAAAACATCACGTGTTGCTAAAATCAAACCAACATCAATGCAGTTATTCGCCGCAAATGGCACGCCGATAAAAGTTTACGGTGAAACGCTTCTTAAAGTTAGCTTAGGCCTACGAAGAGAGTTTTTCTGGACATTTGTCATCGCAGAGGTTTCAACAAACATCATTGGCACCGACTTTATAAGCCATTTTGGTCTTCTTATTGACCTCAAACGGAAGCGCCTCATCGACAACACCACTGCTCTAGAGTCCACGGGTAAGCTGGCGCGAATTTGTCGTTTTTCAATAAAAACCTTTTGTGCAGTAACACCCTACTCTGATTTACTCAACGAGTTCGCATCAATAACACGGATTTCACAACCTGGAAATACGATTCAAACTTCAGTCGTTCACCGAATTCACACAGACGGACATCCAATTTTTGCTCGACCACGCCGTTTATCCCCTGAAAAACTTGCCGCTGCTCGTTCTGAGTTCGAGCACCTGATGAGGCTTGGCATTTGTCAGCCATCTAGTAGCAGCTGGGCCAGCCCTCTCCATATGGTGCAAAAAGCAGACGGCTCATGGAGACCCTGTGGGGATTATCGTGCCCTGAATGCGATAACGATACCTGATAGGTATCCTCGGCCATAATTACAAGACTTTACGACGATTTTGCGCGACAAGTCTATATTTTTGAAGGTCGACCTGCAAAAGGCGTTTCATCAGGTGTCCGTGCATCCAAACGACGTACCTAAAACGGCAATCACAACACCATTTGGATTATATGAGTTTAATTTCATGACGTTTGGGCTGCGCAACGCTGCGCAAACGTTTCAACGCCTGCTACACGAAGTCGTCCGTGGCCTAGATTATGTTTTTCCTTACCTTGACGACCTGTGTATTGCATCATCATCGCCGGCAGAGCACAAAACTCACCTTCGTCAAGTTTTCGAGAGCTTAAGAAGTATAACTTAGCCATCAACATTTCCAAGTGCGAGTTTGGAAAGGCCGAACTTAAGTTCCTCGGGCATCTGGTGTCGGGAGATGGCATTCGACCATTACCGGAACGAGCAGAGGCCATACAATATTTTCAGAAACCGACAATCGTCAAGGATTTGAAAAACTTTCTTGCTGTCATAAATTTTTATAGGCGTTTTATACCGAGAGCCGTTGAGGCTCAAGCGCCGTTACACAAACTCATACCAGGTAACGTGAGAAACGACAAATCGACCCTCGTATGGTCTGAGGAAACTTCCATAGCGTTTGAGAAGTGCAAGCAGCAACTCGTTGATGCTTCAATGCTTGCGCACCCTGCTAGAGATACTGAACTCTCGCTTTGGGTCGACGCATCCAATATTGCTGCAGGCGCAGTACTCCATCAGATAGTCAATGGTAACGTTGAGCCACTCGGGCTCTTCTCAAAAAAATTCGACAAGGCGCAAATTCGATATAGCACATACGACCGGGAACTCACAGCCATTTATCTGGCGGTACGTCATTTCAAGTTCATGCTAGAAGGTCGCATATGCCATATTTATACAGATCATAAACCAATTACATCTGCATTTCATCAAAATCTTGAAAAAGCATCAAGTCGTCAAGCTCGCCAGCTGGATTGTATTGGCCAAATTACGACCGATATTCGTTTCATCGAGGGCAAAGAAAATGTTACAGCCTATCTTCTTTCTAGAATTGCAGCACTGGAAGCAGTTCCAATAACAAATTTTGACGAGCTGGCAGATGATCAGCAGAATGATCCTGAGATTCAACGTTTTTTAACGCCAGGTAATTCAAGTGAGACAATCAAGCTAAAACTTTTTACAATTCCAGGCAGTGCTAAAGAGCTGTACTGTGATTATTCGACTAACAAGATCAGACCGTTCGTGACAAAAAAATTTCGAGAGAGGTTTCTTCGAGCGACTCACAACTTGTCACATCCTGGTACGACAGCGACAGCCAGATTAATGACGCAGCGATTTGTCTGGCCAAACATTCGACGTGACAGCATATTATTCGCTAGACGATGTCTTCAATGCCAGAGGTCAAAAGTAACTCGTCACACGGTTTCGCCCCTTGCTCGTTATCCAGCAGCCGACAATCGCTTTCAGCAAATCAACATCGACCTGGTTGGTCCATTTCCACCAAGCGGTGGTCATAGATATTGCCTCACAGTCATTGATAGGTTCACCAGATGGCCCGAAGCCATTCCAATACCGGACATGACTGCCACTACGACTAATGAAGCTCTTATACGAGGTTGGATATCGAGGTTTGGAGTGCCTAACCGCATAACGTCAGACCAGGGTCGCCAGTTCGAGAGTTCGCTTTTCGGTGAGCTGATGCAAACCTTAGGTATTACTCATCTCCGGACTACTCCGTACCACCCGAAATCCAACGAGATAATTGAAAGGTGGCACAGAACTTTGAAAGCCGCTATCTTATGTCATAATCCCGACCGTTGGACCGAACACTTACCGACAATTTTGCTGGGCCTACGCACATCGTACAAAGAAGACATAAAGGCGTCGCCAGCTGAATTAGTTTATGGCTCAACATTGCGAATTCCGTCCGAGTTCCTGATTGACAACCCGAACAACAAGGTAGAAACTGAACTGTTATCCGAACTACGTGAAACTATGCGAGCTATGCGGGAGCCAACCACATCTTGGCACTCAAAAAGGCAAGTTTTTGTTCACCAGGATCTACACAAGTGCACTCACGTATTTTTACGTAACGACTCAATACGTCCAACGTTATCTCGACCTTACGACGGACCATTCGAAGTTTTGCAGAGAGCTGAAAAGTTTTTCAAAATCAATGTAAATGGAAAAGCAACTACTGTTTCAGTCGATAGGTTGAAGCCTGCCTACATTGTTAATGATGAAGACAATTGGGAAAACAACGAGTCATTTAGCTCCACGGCCACCGCGCAAACGCCAGCTGTAACAAGATCCGGACGCCATGTTACAATACCATCTCGGTTTTTGTGAACTTAGTCTCCACTAGATGGGGGTACTGTAGCCATCATCACACCATTTACCTACGTAGTCGTATCATACTTTTTACTAAAACTGCAACGCTGGGTTGCTCGTTACAACCCTGAAAAATGAATTATAATTATCTTTCACTTTCTTGATCTTTTCACTTGCAAGCAACGTCTTGAATTCCAGTTCCATTAAATTGTATTTTGCAGTAATTTCATTTAAATAAATATTTAAACTTACTCCTGCGTTTTAACTCGAACATCGAAGAAGGTCCAAATACTTCATTGTATGCACAACAGAAAAAGCATCTCATGCCGGAGCGGTTCTCCCTACGCATTTGTTTCGCTTAGCTCCCAATTTGGCAGTAGTAGAAGTGGGCGGCGCCACAGATGCAACTAGAGCAGCAGACGATATGTTAACAGCAATCTCAGGTGCAGGTGTATTATGAGCAGAACTAACAGCAGGCGGCTCCAGAGATGAAACTGGAGCATACGATGTAGAAACAGCGTGCAGAGGCGCAAGGTTGTTAGGTAAAGTTAAGAGATCAACATTAGAGTGTATAACATTGCCAGTTTTCGGCAATGTAACATTGTCAGAGATTAATGAGCACGAGTTGAAATACATGTTTAGCTTTGCTAAATCACAACCGATGTTGGCGACAACAGTTTTTAGATCGCGAGCTTCTGCAACCAATTTTACGACCGAGCTAACAAGAGAGTCCGATTGTTTAAGGCATTCATCACAATAATTCGCAATATTTCGATTATTACAATATTTATCAAATTAAAAGAATCCTCTTCAATGTTTAAGCAAGATTTATGCAACTTATTACTACAGATATGGCAACAAAGAACTAAATCCTTTGCTGCTGGTTTGTTGCATTGCGCACACCGAGATCTCAGTTGAGACATAATAAACACAATTAATTAGTTTCGCGGTCACTGTGGAACTGACTGTTATTATATGGTTATTATAATAATAGCTTTTGGTTATTCGCCTGATGGTTTCTTATGTGTCTTATATGTTGTCTTCTAGTGTCTCTAGTGGCGTTGATGTTAATCATAAACTGTTAATTAACATTTTATGTAAGCAATGTGTTGGTCTTTCTGTTGTTAATTTCAATGCTAGAACCTTGAACTCTTAAGCTGGATTATCTTAGAAATGTCTTTGAAGGTTAATCTGTTGACGTAATATGCATTTTAGAGACCTGGTTCAATCCTGACATTCCTGACTGCTTTTCAAATATTCCTACTTACACACCTTTTAGGAATGACAAGATTGGAAATAGAGGTGGAGTTGCTGTGTACTGCCAGTCTTTTCTTAGTGCAAAGCTTGTAAAGAAATCCTGTGGGTCTGATATTGAATTTTTAAATGTTGAGGTTTGTAATAATAATAATGCAAAACTTCTTGTTTCTTGTGTCTACAATCCTAACAGATGTTGCAGTCTTGACCCTTTTTTTCTGATATACATAATCGTTTAACAGACTTTGATTTTTATGCTATATGTGGAGACTTTATTTGTGAACTTGATGTCAAATGTCAATGTATCGGACAGTTTTAATGACAAAGTTAATGCTAGTGGTATGTCAATTGTTAATTCTACGACTCCGACTCGTTTTGCATTAGGTGTTCGCCTAGTCTACTCGAAGTCTTTATACTGTCTGATGTTTCATTGGTTTTACTCTTTGACCAAATTTCATTTATATCTGACCATGATCTCTTGTTTTGTACAATCAGTTTTAATCCTTCTAGTAACTCTGTTCCACTGTCGATATCGTATCGTGATTATAAGTCCATTGATTATTTTCTTTGGTAAATAACGGGTAAAATAAATAACTACTTAGAGTAATATACGACTTCAACGCGCAGGTGCCATAGTCGCAGAAGACTCGGACCACGAAAGCGTCAGCTCTGTCAACTCATTTGACGAAGACAAGCTTCTTCTCTCCCCGACAAGCTAGCGGGTTCCAGCTCCTCTCGCAAGGAAGGGTCCAAGGCTAAGTCGAAGGAGGGATTGAAAGCCAAGGCGAGGTACAAAGCGGCTCTAAAGATCTGCAGCCGACTTTTGGGAAAGAGCGATCTATCTTCCGCAGAGAAGGAGAGGCTCACCTGGGCTGAGGCAAAGGTGAAAGAGGGCCATAAGCACTTCGCCAACATAAGGCACTATGCACCTACGACATCGCAATATGTGAATAAATAGAGGAGCACGCAGCTCAAAAGCAGCAACGATCAGCAGAAAGCGCAAAGGTCGGAGCTCCAGCGAGCAAAAGACAGAGGCGGCAGCCAATCGCGTGTACGCATCCACAGCCCGGAAATGAGACGAAAGCTAAGGCAAGTGACGTGACCAAACGACATCTGATCGTGGCACTGATCGACCGAAGCGATACTCAGGGCAAAATGACCCTCGAGCAATGGAAGTCCGTAGAGATGAAACTTCTTGAGGCGATGTTCTCAAGGATGGAGACCCTTCCCGACTCTCCCATGCTCACCTTCGACGGGGTGGGTTGGCTCAACGGGGTAAAGATCCTCAAATGTAACGATGACCCAACTCTGCAATGGGTCACATCGATTACCCCAACAGTCCAAGGCTTATGGGAGGGCGCCCAACTAGAGGTAGTTGACAGGACCAGTATCCCGTCTCTACCAAAGGCGAAAGTGCTCTTTCCCAGGGTAGTGCCGCAGGAGTCCGCGCTGAAACTCCTACAGAAGCAGAATCCAGAAGTGTCAACAGCTGACTGGAGGGTGCTGAAAGTAGCAGATCCGCTACCTGGGACCGATGCCACCCAGGGACTCAGTCTGGTAAACGCGGAAGCCGGAGGCACGACGATGCAAGTCGATCACGAGGAGGCTCCTTCAACCTAATGCCATAATTCCAGAAGGTCCTCCAAATCAACCTTCACAAGAGTAAGACGGCCAGCACAGAACTCCTCCTCGCGCTAGAGGAAGGTTGCTACGACGTGGCTTTGGTGTAGGAGCCATGGATAGGTTCGGGTAACATGGTCTCCGGCCTAAAATCACAAAACCACAATACGTTTTTCACAATAGTAAGTAGAACAAGAACGGCCATCCTCACAAGGAAAGGCATCTATACGTATTTAATGTCTCATTACAGCACTGATGATCTCACAGTCGTGGCGCTAGAGGGCGATGTGGACGAGTCGATCCTGGTCGCATCTTGCTACATGGCGCATGACAGAGACGCACCACCAGAAGAGCTTCGGCGGCTGACAGCCACAAGCAGCGAGAAGAAGCAGACGCTTGTCATCGGAGCAGATGCCAACGCACACCACTCAGTGTGGGGTAGCCCAGACATAAATGATCGAGGTGAGTCCATGCTTAACTTTATTTTACAAACTATCCTAAGCGTAGCTAACATAGGCGAGGAACCCACGTTTGTAGGCCCAACCTCGTCAAATTTGCTAAGCCTAACGCTAACTTCAGATACTAACAGTCTGATCACTGATTGGAGGGTGCTAGAACAGCCCTCCTTCTCAGACCACAAATATATTAGTTTTAATATTAGGTTTATCTATACCCCGGCTCAAAAGATATTTAGAAACCCCAGGAACACCAACTGGAATATGTATAGAAATATCATTGAGACCAGGCTACCTACCCCTAAACTCATATATACAGAAGCCGACATAGAAGGGTCCGTGAAGACCCTCACAAGTCAGCTTCTCAAAGCGTATCACTCTTCTTGTAAGCCCACGCGAACGAAGCGGAAGCTCAGACCACCGTGGTGGAACCCTGACCTTCTAGAGCAAAGACGCGACCTACTAGATTTCTTCAAACTAGCTAAAGCAGCCGACCAGGAAGATATATGGGGGGAATACAAATGCAGGCTCAAACTTTTCAAGACTAACGTCCGTAAGGTAAAGAGGCGAAGAGGTAAAGAGGAAGAGCTTCTGCTCAAGTATAGAGAAAACCACAGACACAGCGAGGCTCAGGAAGCTATTTTCGAAGCAGACCTTAATTCAGAGCCAGCTACGTAAAGACAACGGTGCGTGGACGGAAAGCAGTCAGGAAGCACTTGATGTGCTCTTGAAAGCACACTTTCCTGGCTGTACAGAACCCGAATCCAGAAACACTTATTCAATACAGAGAATCGTGGCTAACCCGCTACAGTTCCCAAATGACCTTATAACAACAGATAAAATCCTGTGGGCTATAGATTCGTTCTCAGAATATAAATCTCCAGGACCAGACGGCATTATCCCTGCCATGCTGCAAGCGGCCAAGCGACGAGTCACTCCTTGGCTTTTGGCCATACACAAAGGATGCTTCAGACTGAATTATGTTCCTGTAGCCTGGAGAGTAGCAAGGGTTGTATTCTTACCGAAATCAGGCAAGAGCAGTCACCTGTATCCAAAGGACTACAGGCCCATTAGTCTTACTTCCATTGTACTCAAAACTCTAGAGAAACTGATGGACCTGCACATAAGGAACGGTGCAAACCAGTTCCTGGCAACTAACAAACACGCGTACACAAAAGGGAAATTGGTTGAGACGGCGCTACACTCCCTAGTAGCACCCATAGAAAAAGCCCTCCACCACAAAGAATACGCACTTGGTGTATTTTTGGACATCTCAGATGCATTCCACAATGTATCAACTGCTGGAATACTCAATAGCTTAAGCGCAATAGAGGCACCACCAGCAATTGACCCATGGATAAACAATTTTCTAAATTGTAGAAGGGTTCAAGCTGAGTGGGGCACTACTACCATGGAAAGGGAAGCTAGGAGCGGTACACCCCAGGGGGGGGGGTTCTATCGCCCTTACTATGGAATCTAGTCGTTAACGAATTACTCAAGAACTTCAAAGGTAGAGCTCCGAAGATAACAGCTTATGCAGACGATATAAGCATAATTGTAATGGGGAAATGTCTACCAACAATAAGCTTAATAATGCAAAGCACTCTCAGAGAGATGCTCAGATGGACTAACTCAGTCGGCCTTAACATCAACGCCGAGAAAACAGATCTGGTTCTATTTACGAAAAGGTACAAGATACCGCCGTGGATACCACCGAAAATAAATAATATACACCTTATCTCGAAAACCCATACGAAGTATCTAGGAGTCGTCCTGGACAGCAAACTATCATGGAGAATCAATGTCAACGAGAGAGTGATGAAGCCATTAATGCGCTATACGCATCCAAGAAGAAGCTGGGCAGCACTTGGGGTCTCTCACCCTCTTTGATGCATTGGATCTACGTAACGGTGGTGCGTCCAATTCTACTCTATGGAATTATCGTGTGGTGACCGGCGGTGGAAAAGTCAACATACCTTAAACACTTGGAGAAAACACAGCGGCAGGCAATGATAACAGGGGCGCTGAAATCTACTCCAACGAAAGCACTAGAAACTATTTTATGTATGGACCCCCTAGGCATACACGCAAAACTAATAGCCGGGAAAACGGCACAGCGCCTTACGGCGGCAAATAACATGCACAAACAAAGGTTTGGGCATTGCACTATCAGCAAAGATTTATCCAGTAGCACGGACTACATGATACCTTGCACAGTGATAGACTCAAGAATATCAATACGCCTAGGACCAAACGACTGGTGCCATGGTATAGAACAAGCACAGCGGGCAGTCAACATATTCACTGATGGCTCTAAACTGCACACGGGAGTGGGATCGGCAGTCTACTGTGCAGAACCAGCAATAAATTAGCCTTGTAAACTGCCGGACCACTGCAGCATCTTCCAGGCGGAAGTGTTCGCTATAAGGAAGGCCGCAGAGACTGCCCTTAACATAAACACACATAACGCCAATATTAACATCTTTGTAGACAGCCAAGCGGCGATCAAATCCATGTGCTCCGCTACCATCAGGTCCACAAATGCCCTGGCAAGCAGGGAAGCACTAGATGCATTATGCGCTTTAAAGAGAGTGCGTATCTACTGGGTTCCAAGCCACCACGGCATTGATGGAAATGAAAAGGCAGATGGACTAGCAAAGGACGGCGCCGGGCTGGGATCAGAGTCCATACAATATGTACCTATCCCATTGCAAGAGCTGTACAGAAATCTCGAGGATAGGGCAGCACAAGCAGTGAGTCGTACTAGTTAAAACAATAGGAAAAAAATTCACATATAAAATATAATTACATTGAAATAGAGCGAAAGACAGATTAAATTCTTTTTTATTAAATTTTGAGAAAAGAAAAATAATAAAACTTTTTTTTGAGTTTATATCAGAGAATATTAAGAAAAAAAAGTGCTTACGCATAAAAATGTTGAATTTATAAATGGGGAAAATGCATTCTAGCATTATAGGTAAAAAAATCAGTTTCTGAGAAATTTAAGAATTAATTTAAAAAGTTAAGAAAATTTAAGAGAAAAATTAAATTAATAAAGTAAATAAAATAACAAAAAGAACTGTAAGCCTGTATGAGATTTAAAGAAAAACTAAGTTTAAATAGGTAGAACAATTTAAATAGAAAATGTTGTGAAAAAATCAAATAATTAAGAATAAAGATTCTAAGCTCCAAGAAGCGAAAGAAAACAAAATTATTCTAGTGGAGTTCAAGATTATGAATTTTTATTTAAATGTAGAATGGGAAAATAAACCTCTCAAACCATAGAAAAATAATGAATACAGAAAACAAGTATTTGTAAAAATCGATGAATAATAAAGTGTTGTTTGAGTTGACATCGTGAATCTTTAAGTCTTGTTTTAAGTGTCTAAAGATAAATTTAATTTTAATTAAAGACTTTTACTTGTGTTTTTAACCGCATAGTGAAAAAAAATTATATATAAAAATAATATATCTTCATATAATAAAAATCCAGCGTCATCGTTTCGTTTCGTTATTTAACAAATCGTCCGTCGTTAAATGAGTGTTCGTCCAGTGTTTTGTGCTTGGATAAAAAAAAAACATAAGCAGCTGCAATAAACAACGACACCAATAACAACAAACACAGCAGAAAAAAAAGCACATCAAACAACAAAACAATAATAGAACAAACAAAACATCAATAAACTAACAAAAAACATCAAACAACAAAACAATAATAGAACTAATAAAAATAAAACTTGTAACAAATAGTAAATTAAATAAAATTAAATAAATTAAGAAAAACACAAACTAACAACAGCAACAAATGCAGCAGAAACTAGTTTTGCCATGTGGTGCCAGCAGCAACATCAACATCGCATCGCTGGGCTGCAAAGCTTCGATTTTTTGTTAACCACGCTAGGGGCTTTTCTATGCTCCTCACCTCGCGTAAGTTATTCGTTTTTCGAGTCCGTCAACTCCACCATTCTCTCCAATTAGTTACGTCTGCGAGGGGCGTTGCACAGTACTTTTTGCCTATGTCCCCTGTGTTTAATCTTTTTTGCGGAAGTAACTAATTACCTTATTACCCTTATTTGCTTGAGACTTGCATTGTGTCTGAATGTCGGGACATTTTCGCATAGACTTTTGCAATGTTCGTGAACTGAGAGCGAATTTCTTCTCGGTCTATGCATATTGGGCTCTTTATAGGCTCAAATATTGGCACTAAGTGAGACCCAGGTGACGGAGGACTCAGATCCACTGGATTTTCATATTCCTGGGTAGCACTTACTGCAATTGTTTTCTTCGCATAGGGGCATCGCTCTTTTTATAAGAACAGATGTGGCATAAAAGTTGGAACGAGGTCTGAGCGTCGCCGCTCCGGAATCCAGCTCCATGTGGGTGAGGTTCAGAGTTCGTTCGCACTTGCTACATTTTTGTTTCGTGTATAGAAGTCCGAATTTAGGAAGAGAACCCACTTTTAATAAATTGGACTCTCTGTCTGATTCGATTATGCACATTTTGGGGTTGTTTCCTGGCAGCAAAATCGTTGTTGCCGGCGATTTCAATGTCCACAACTCAATGTCCACAACTGGCTATGTCACTCAAGCCACACCACACCTGAAGGACAATATGTTGAGCTTTTTCCTGAATCGAGCTTTTTATTGAATCAATTGATTCAACTAGTGAAGGAACCAACATTTTTCCGACGAAATGATTTGCAAAGCCATAATATCTTAGACCTTTTTCTGACTTCTCATCATGAAAAATATGATGAGCGTCAATGCACCTCTTGGTAATTCGGACCATTGTACCATATCCGTTTTTTTTTTAATATTCTGACTTTCGCACCTCTACGCTTAAAGCCCCGAAAAGGACTGCATGGTTTTATGAAAGAGCAAACTGGAATGCGTTAAATAATTTTTATCGCAACAGCAATTGGAAATTACGTTTCGCTGATAGAAATGTGAATTTCGTGGCTATAGTGGTACAAGAAATTATCTTATTGGGTATGCGGTATTTTATCCCCAATAGAAGAAAAGCATTAAACCAAAATACCACTCATGGTTTAATGAGACTTGCAGGATTCAGGAGTCAGGTCCAAAGAGGAAGCCTGTCAGAATTGGCTATCTGATAAGAATGCTGATACTAATAGACTTCGCATCGAGGATAGGAATCACTGTAACGCAATTTAAAAACGCGAAAAGTTTCTTCACGAAACTCGCATTAGAGAACAGGGTCTGTTCTGATCTAAAGGGAGCAAAAACTTTTGGCCATTTGTTAAAAGAGTTAAAAATCAAACGTCTTCGTCGATTCCAACTCTTTTAAAAGATGAAAAAATCTTCACTGACTTGGTTGATAAAGCTGAATTGGTTGCACATAATTCCCCAATTTCGGATACCAGTCAGGCACTGCCCTTTGTTGGGACTAGTTCTTCTTCAATGAAGGAGATATATTTTCGGACGAGAGCAGTCAAAAGAGTCCTTGCAAATCTTAACACAAACAAAGCCTCTGGTCCTGATGGCATACCACCAATTGGCATACCACCAACACCTGGCACCATAGGTGTTGTGTTAATATTTGTGAAACTTTCTTTGATTCTATAATCAATCATCAGAATATTGTTTTTAATTGCTCAAGTTGCATAAATAGCTCAAATAACTTTAGCGACATTATGAAAAAATTAGTGCAAGACGTGAGTGATATTAAAGCCTTTTTAGGTGTGGATGCGAAAGGCCTGAAAAGTAAATCTAATTTGCCGAATAAAGTGTTGTTGCCCACTGGATTGAATGCTTGCTCAAATATAAACAGTGCTGATAGCGTTGTTGTTGCTTTGTCGTCTCATATTGATGGTGTGCCACCGGCTGTTTATTCATCTAATTTGCCTGCTTTATCTTCCCCACTGCCTAATGAGAAAGTGCCATCCATACCGCTGCCTGTTGATGCTGATTATCGCCCTCACTCAATTTCTAAACCGGTTTTGAGTGCTGATGAGTTAGCTGCTCATTCTGCTGCTGCTGCTGTCTCGTTGCCGTCATCTGATGTGTTGTTGCCTGTTGTTACTGAACCTGCTGTAAATGAACTAGCGTTAACTATTTCTAAGCCTAATGATGCTTTGTTATCTAAAATTCTGCCTGCTGAAAAAAATTCTTGCGCTCTCTCTATCTCTAATCCGATTTTGAGTGCTGCTAGGTTATCTGCTCAAAATGCTGCTGTTGCTGTCTCGTTAAACTCATCTGCTGCTATGGAACCTGCGTCATCTTTTGCTTTGACTGAACCGCTCTCAAATGAATTTGCTGATTGGACTGAAGTGAGAAGAAGGAATGCTAAAAAGCTAAATGTTATTGTTGGTCAGAATTTAAGTACAAACTTAGAAGTTGTTGATAACAAGCGCTGGTTGTATTTGTCATCGTTTTCGCCGTCGGTCTCGGAAGCGAATATAATTGATTATGTTATGACGCATACTAATCTAAGTAGAAGCCAAATTGCTTGTTACAAATTGGTCAAGAGGGATGTACCAGTTGAGTCTCTGAAGCAAATTAGCTTTAAAATCGCAGTTCCAGCATCGAAATATAGCCAAGTTTTTAATGCAGCGCTTTGGCCACTAAATGTGATAGTGCGCCCGTTTGTGAAAGATTTTTTTCATCAAGTGGGAAACTTTCAGTCAACGAAGTAGAATCCAGTAGAAATGCTATTAGAAATAATCATAAATTCAAGCTGTTTTATCAGAATGTGTCAGGTATGCGGACCAAATCGTCATCAATCTTTGCTGCTTCTTCTCAATATGATTATGATGTTATTGTCCTAACGGAGACATGGTTAAATGATGCTTTTTATGATCATGAATTTTTTGACCCTCATTTATATCATGTGTTCCGAAAAGATCGTGATCCTGTAAAAACTGGCTGCCAGCGTGGGGGAGGAGTCCTGATAGCTGTGAAACTAACATTGCAAGTCTCATTATTTCCGCTTGAATGTAATGATACACTTTTGGATCAACTTTGTGTCAAAATTAAAGGGTCTTCTGAAGCTTTGTTTGTATGTGTGTCATATATTCCACCTGGGAGTGCTTTTGCCCTGTATAAAATGCACGTTGACAATGTGCATTATTTATCAACAAACCATCTTGGAAGTAACCAGCTTTGCGTATTGGGTGATTTCAATTTAAGCAAAATTTCCTGGTCGTTCGTGAATGCTGAGACTGGACTTATTCCATCAAATGTAATCAGTGACTTAGAGGTTTATGTTATTGATAGTTTTTTTGATGTTAGTTTAATGCAAGTAAATAGTTGTTTTAACAAATTACATAAAATTCTTGATTTGGTTTATATTAGCAGCAATATTAATTTTAATTTATTTGAATCAGTTTTTCCCATATCTACCTCGGATATACATCATACTCCGTTATCTATTGATTTAGGTTTTTATTCATTTTTATCTCATAAAGCTTCAGAATTCAAATTTAATTTTAATAACTGTAATTGGGAACTGATTAACAGCATAATTTGTGATATTGATTGGAACAGTAGGCTTAATTCGTTAAATCTTGATACGGCTTTCAAATTCTTTAAATCGTCATTGATATCAATATGCAATGAACGTATTCCACGCTCTTTAAAAAAATCGTTTAAATCTCCCTGGTATACTCCAGGTCTGAAAAAACTCAAAAATTTAAGGAATAAATTTTACAAAAAGTTTGCTACCTCGAATAAAACTGAGTTCTTTATAAAATATCGGCATTACATGAGAGAATTTAACTTTCTCGATAAATATCTCTTTAAGCAATATATTCTGAGTGTTGAGTCCAATATTAAATCAAACCCGAAAGCATTTTGGAGCTTTGTAAATTCCAAAAGGAAGACATCGTATATTCCAAGTACTATGTTCTATAAGAACAAACATTCATATTCTGCGCGTGAAACAGCTAATCTTTTTGCTGAATTTTTCCAGAGTAACTTTGAGCAGAAAACTGACTATGCTGGGGAATATGATGGTAAACATTTCCATTCCATTGATTTTGGTTCGTTATCTGTTTCTGAAACTGATGTCGTAAATGGTATTCGAAATCTTAAAAGTTCCATGAAACCTGATATTGATGGGTTTTCTTCGTATCTGTTCAAAAATTGCTGTGTTTCTCTTGTTAAGCCACTTAAAATAATTTTCAATAAATCCCTTAATTCAGGAAATTTCTTATCTGACTGGAAGGTGGCATCTATAACACCTATTTTTAAATCTGGTAATAAAAATAATATTGCCAATTATAGACCGATTTCTAAATTATCAACAGTGTCCAAACTCTTTGAGCATATCGTGAAACAGAAAATATTTTTTGCAGTTAAAAGCCTTATTACACCACTTCAACATGGTTTTTTTCCGTGTCGGTCCACAGTAACGAACCTTGCTTGTTTTACACAGTATTGTATCTCCACTTTTCATTCTGGTTGTCAAGTTGATGCTGCCTACACGGATTTTGCAAAAGCTTTTGATAAAGTTTCCCATTCACTATTGATCAATAAATTAGAGAAACTTGGTTTCCACTCTACAGCCCTTATGTGGCTATCGTCATATCTAAGTAACAGAAAATGTTTTGTTAACATTGAAAATTGTAACTCCCTTTCTTTCATAGCCTCATCTGGGGTTCCACAAGGTAGCATTTTGGGCCCACTATTATTTATTTTATTCATAAATGATATTACCAATGTCTTTAAGCATTCTAAGTGCCTACTCTTTGCAGATGATCTTAAGATTTTTTTAAAAATTCGAAATTTCTCTGATTCAATTTTGCTGCAGATTGACATTGATGCTCTTTATAACTGGTGTACATTAAATCGAATTAGTCTTAACATTGATAAATGTGTTTTTGCCAGGTTCTCGAAGTCTAGTCGCCCAAAATTGACGTCCTATAAGTTAGCCAATGTTCCTTTAAGGTGTGCAAATGAGGTTAAGGATCTTGGTATAATTTTTGATGCTAAATTTTCTTTTGTTAGCCACTTGGATTACTTAATTCCTAAAGCATATGCGTTGTTAGCTTTCATGCGCCGGAGTAGTTCAAATTTCTTAGATGCCTACACACTTAAATCTATTTTTACTTCTATTATTCGTTCAAAGTTGGAATATGGTTCTTTTATATGGAGCCCTTTTTATGATGTCCATATCTTACGACTGGAACGTGTCCAAAAATCTTTCGTTCGATTTGCATTAAGAACTTTAAATTTCGTAGAGCCTATTCCCTCTTATAATGCCCGGTGTCTACTTATTCATCTTCAATCTCTGCAATCTAGACGAACTATTTCATCACTTTTGTTAATTTTTGATCTAGTGTCAGGTAATATTGACTGTCCTGAGTTATTAGAATTAATTGATTTCAATGTTCCATCAAGAATGCTCAGAAGATCGGATATATTTTACCTTGAGACGTTTAAAACAAACTATGCTGTTAATTCTCCATTATATAGGGCGTTATGGAATTTTAATGTTTTAGCAGCTAAGTGTAATGTTGATTTCTCTATGTCTAAATTGTCAATGAAGCATTTATTAAATAGTCATTTTTAGTTATGGTCCTATATAATTAGAATTATGGATTTATTTATATATATTTTGTTATTAAAATTTTTTTTTTTTATTACTTGCGTAGTCTGTAAGAACCTTGTTCATAGACTGAAATAAATAAATAAATAAATAAATAAATAAATTGTGCTTAAAACGTGTGCTTCTAGACCGGCTCGGCCTTTGCACAACCTTTTCAACATCTCATACAGGACAGGAGTATTTCCATCTTGTTGGAAGGTCGCAAATGTCCAGCCGATACCTAAAAAGGGCGATGCCACAAATCCT
Source organism: Coremacera marginata (assembly GCA_914767935.1). Classification (NCBI taxonomy): domain Eukaryota; kingdom Metazoa; phylum Arthropoda; class Insecta; order Diptera; family Sciomyzidae; genus Coremacera; species Coremacera marginata. Next base: position 90,446,568 of record OU612044.1, on the reverse strand, counting down.
GCAAACTACCGATCCATTGCGATATGCTCTACGCTATCCAAAGTTACGGAGAGCGTAATAAACTTTCACCTAATGAACTATCTGGAGCACAACAAATTGCTAAGTGACCGACAATATGGTTTTCCTAGGGCCCGCTCTACTGGTGACCTTATGGCGTTCTTTACAGAAAAATGGAACCAATGCTTTCACCTGTTCGGTGAGAGCAGGGTTGTTGCTCTGGATATTTCAAAGGCGTTTGACTGAGTGTGGCATAAAGCACTCGTCTCTAAACTAATTGCATACGGTGTCGGTGGTACCTTTGCTCTGTGGATCACGTGCTTTCTTAAGGACAGAAGTATCCATGTCGTAATATACGGCATTTCGTTCAGTGAGCACGCCATCAACGCAGGAGTGCCGCATTGTACCGTTCTATCGCCAACTTTGTTTCTGGTTTTTATCAACGACCTTCTGTCGTTGACTCAAAACCCATTTCATTCGTTTGAGGACGACAGCATTTTTCATTCATATTTTTTCAAAAAACGCCCGAGTTCTTTGGAGATTGAGAGTAAGAGGCAAAATATGAATGACACATTTCTTAATGACTTGAAAAAAAATCTCCGAGTCGGGTCTTGCTAATAGAATAGAGTTTAATGCAAGCAAGACCCAGTGTTGCCTGTTAACCCACAAGCGGATGAACTGTCCCTTATCTCCCTTGAATATGAATGGTGTATATCTTTTGGAGTCAGATGCTCTTGACGTTCTGGGCATATCGATACAATCAGACCTTTGTTGGAATGATCACATTTTCCATGTGACGAAAGAAACTGCTAAGTGCCAAGGTTTCTTAAAACGGTGCAAGTGATACTTCACCCCATCTGATCTTCGAACGATCTGTACCTCATATATAAGGCCTAAAATGGAGTACAACTCGCACATTTGGGCAGGAGCTTCGAGATCTTATTTGGAGCTTCTGGGCTGAATTCAATGCCGTGCGATATATATAATAGAATATGAAAACATTTTATCTCCTCTCAGTTCTCTTGGGCATCGGCGCAATGTTGGTTGTCTAAGCCTTTTGTATAGGTTCTACCATGAGAAGTGTTCAAGGGAGGTACATGGCCTGATTCCACCAGTTCGTGTATTTCCTAGGTCTACTCGGGCAGCTTTTCAAGCCCATTCCTTTACCATTGCATCAGTGCCCAATAGAACTTCGCATTACCGAGATAATTCGGTTTTTAGTCGCACAGTACGATTGTGGAATAATCTCCCTGTGAGCGTGTTTCCCGGCAGTTTTGATCTGTGTAAGTTTAAAGCAAATCTTCACAGTCACTACTCCATCTTTCCACCCTCCAACTAACTATTACCCATCTTCCGAATTAACGCAATGCTTTCGCACCTAAAGGAGGCATACCCTGAGCGTTGGTTAAGTTAAAAAAAAGAAGTAAAAATAGAATGAATTGTTAAAGACGGTGAATTGTTTCTGTATGTAATATTAATTATACTTTAGAAATAATTGGTTAGGTTCAACTAGATTAGGGCATGTCAGACATGAGGAAGAGTGGGGTTAAAACCAAGATGACGCCGTTGGAACAGATAAAGGAATTATCCGAGAGAGAATAGGTAGCAGAAAAATGAGAATCACAACAAGTTTAGCTGAAAAGATGTGTGTGATGCTGATGCTGCAGCATCCGTGTAAAAAATGGCAAGAAGGCGTCAGTATTCGCGTGAAAAAACTGCGAGACAGCGGAAGCATCCAAAACAACTCCGACAGGCGGCAGCATCCGCGTGAAAAACTACAATAAAATGGCGCCAGCATCCGAAAAAACAACTGTGACAGGCAGCATCCGCGTACAAAACTGCGAGAAGAAGGCAGAATTATCCGAGGGCAAAACTACAAGAAAGCAGCAACAACCAAAACATCTTTGACGGGAGGCAGCACGTTGATGCAATACGACGATGAAGAGCGATGACAAACATTCAGAACGTGTCAGAGAGGCAAGGCGGTACAGTCCAGATGAACAACTGACATAAAGAAAAACAAAAATACAACAACCAAACAAAAGAGATATACATTCTTCTACAATAAAATAAAACAACAATTGTCAAAAACTACCACAAAAAGAACAACTCCGACAAAATAATTTAATGAAAGGAATTAAAACCCTTTCCAAAACAACTAAAACAACCAAGTAAACCAAAAGTATCAAAACTTTAATAACAAGAACAAAACCTGGAAGATACTATAATGAAAAGAACCAACCCCTTTCTAAAGAATAATAAAGCAAAATTCTAAAATAAATTAAATGAAATCTAAGCCAACCATTTAATGTCAATGAAATTCAACAACGAAAAACTGTTTGAAAAGAAGTTGTTAAGGAAATTAATAAAGAATTGATGAACTATCAAAGAAGAGTACATCATAAGTAAAGCTCAAGATACAAAGCATCCACGTATCACCGCAACACACACACTTCAATAAAATAAGCCACAATTACAACAAGAAAAAAAACGTCGTAGCATATCCCCTGGAGCACCGATGGCCAACGTGGGAAAGAGGGAGAGAAGTGCAGCATTAAAATACTTAGCAGTAACCAACCACCATCCCAACTCCTCTCAGATACCAACTAAAGCTAGGGACTACTAGGTTAGATATAGAAATTAAATAAAAAACTAAAATCAACCAATGAATAAATATAATAGTGGTACTCAATTAACGTCGTATTTGTGGTGTAAATAGCGTATGTGCCGTAAGTTCATACAACTTACCACACATACGCAGTTTACATCACAAATACGTTGTTCATTGAGTACCAATAATGTTTTAATAGAATAAATAAGGGAAGAATTACATGATTATGACAAAAACAAAAGTAAAAACAATTGTTGCGCAAATTAGTTCAATGTTTAATAAAAATAAGAAAAAAAAAGATTCATATCAAATTATTGTCAAAATTAATTCCAAGTATCGTGACAAAGTTTACAAGGTAAAAATAAATCTAATATTTTATAACAATACAAATGTTTTACACATGTAGAACTACATAGTAATTAGAATTTTATCAAAAAAAAAAAAACAAACAAAAACAATTTCTTTGTATTAATTGGAGGAACATAAAATACGAAAAAATAAACAAAGAATTAACAGCTAAGCAACGAAAAAATTATTGTGAGGTTTTTAACAATAATTTTTTCGTTTTCCGAAGGGTTATAAATATCTGGTGTCTGCTAAATAAACAGGCAGTTGACAGTCAATCGACGTGAGTACTAAATAAAATCGTGAGTTTTCATTGCAGTGGATTTCCTAGTTTGATTCCAACTCCTTGACCAGAAAACGGTTGGTGAGTATATCAGCAGTTAACTTGATTAAGTTAACTAAGAACCTACGGGTTTCCTCATTGGGAGGATCCCAACAAAAGATACCACCATCTGTAACCATGTGTTGGCCAAATGCAACAAAATAAGGTGATATTCCAATACTAGAATGCTCCGCAGATCGCAATGCACAACAAATATTGCTGAGATATTCATCCCAGATATTCCAATCAGGTTTGATGAATGCTTTAATTGCAGCAATAGCTGATCGACTGACGCGTTCGCTAGCATTCCCCTGTGGTGAATGCACTGCCGTAAAAATATGATTTACCTTATATTGCTTTAAGAGGTTGCTAAAAATACCTTACTTGAATTTAGATCCATTGTCAGACACTTTTGTTTATGGGACTCTAAAAACATGGAACATCTCTTGTTCTAAAAATTTTACAACAACATCAGTAGTAAATTTTCTAACCGGTTTTAAAAATGGATATTTCGAAAAATGATCAAGAACAATAAAGATACCTATGTTACCTGAATGTGAGCGAGGTTATGGCCCAAGAATATCAATATAGAGCTTTTGGAAAATTCGATTTGTACCAACTGTTTTACCCATTGGTGGACGTATAATAAAATTAAGGTGTTTGTGGCTTTGCAGATCCCACAGGAATTTATATAGTTTTTTACATCAACAACTAGATTTGGCCAATAGAAATATCGACGTAATCTGTCTAAAGTCTTCTTAATACCACCATGAGATGCTAAAGGCTCATTAAGAGCTTTTGATAATACATCAGTTATTAAATCTTTTGGAATCCAAAGTCCATTTGGAATCCATGCAAGATTATCAAGCATTTGTTCGCCAGATGCATGTTCGGTCTGTCTGTATAAATAGTCGTCTACAACTCTAAGTTCTGGGAATTTATTGGGATTTGCATTAACTTTCTGAACTTGTTGCAGAAGCATAGTTTCTGATAAACTTTCTGTACCAACTTGACACTCCTAAGAAGCGTCTGAGTTCTTTAACGGATCTTGGAGTCGGAAAATCTACTATTGTAGAAACTTTGTCGGAGTCCGTTTGAATTGAACCATTACCCACAATATGTCCTAAATAACGTACTTCACACATACAAATTTTGCTTTTTTCTACGTTAATAGTTAAGCCTGCTCTACGAATATGAAACGCTACTTCTTGCAATAAATCTAAATGTTTTTCGAAGCTTTCCGAGATAAAACAGATAAACACCTGTGTTCAGGTGTGCTGGGACAACCTTGTCCATCAAACGTGTCATTGTTTGAGGAGCGTTGCACAAACCAAACGGCACTACTTTAAACTGGTATAGAGGTCTTTCAGGAATAGTAAAAGCTGTCTTATCTTTATATGCTTTATCCAATGGTATTTGCCAAAAGGCATCCTTCAAATCCAGACTCGAAATATATTCAAGCCTACTCAAGATTTCCTCTATATTTGGAAGTGGATATGCATCCTTCACTGTTACTGCGTTTACTTTTCTATTATCTAAACATAGCCTAACTTTTCCCGGTTTTCTTACAAGAACTATCGGAAACGACCAAGCGCTCTCAGATTCTTCGATAACACCTAGCTTCAGCTCGTCCTATCGACTTTATCATACATGAGTTTTTTATCGCTGGAGAAACTGGAAAATGTCTTTAATTTGCGAAATAAGATTGGTTTTACCCAAACCTTCTTTAGCGAACGATGGGAACAAATTAATAACAGTTTTTAGTTTTTGTGTTTGAAGATCTGTCAAGGAATGTGTATCGAAAGGATTTGGAACAATTTCACTGAGAAGCTGCAAGGGAAGCCTAGATAAAAATTTTGGGCAAGAGAAGGTATAATAAAGATTGGAATGTTCCAAGTAACTCCACGCAAAGAAATAGGGGTATTAACCAGACCAATGATACTTTGAGTTTTTCCATCAGCTCTGCGAACGCTTGAAATCTTTTTAAACGGTCGATTTGATTACCGTTGGGCGGCTTTTGCTCCTATATAGCTTATCGATGCGCCCGTATCTAACAAACCTTTGCAGACCTTTCCAAAAAGAGTCACGTCAGCATAAGGACGAATATCGGTAGGGTTTGAAACAACAGAATTTATAAAATTTACGAAACTTTTACGATTTTCACGAATTTTTCTCCAAAAGATTTGTATTCTAAAACTTGAACGGGATTTATTTTTGTCAGGGAAGTCTTTAAAAATGTTTTGTTTAGCAGTTTCATATTCTGATAAACGAATATGATAAGGCTTAAAAGATGATTTAGAACAATAAATATTCTTAACATTAATATCTTCAGGGATTACCTGAAGAATAACAGGATTAAAAGAGACTGAACAATTTACTCGGTGTTTGTAGATTAATGCTTATGTGCTTGCATCAACAGAGGTTTGTGTGCACTTTTCAGTGCATTTGCTTTCAAGTTTTTTAAAGCATTACATTTTTTACAATTTAGCTTGTATGTATTTGGGGTACCACAACCAAAACAAAATATTTTCCTCTCACCAAGTCAGTCTTGATACCGGTGTCCGGATTTGTTGCAATTCCAGCAAATTAGTTAAATGGCAGCAATTTATTCACTACATAACACTTCATCACCAGAATCTGATTGAAAATTATCTTCGATTTGAGAAACATGCTTACGTGAAACATTAGGTCTTTCGAATTGGTGTTTACGTCGAATGTCCTGCAAGAAAAATTCTCGTCTGCGACAAATCTCGCGAAGCTGAGAAACATACAATATTTGTATATTCAGTACTTCATGCTGGATATCTGGTAGTAAATTTCGACGTAATATTTCTACAAGAGCGTTTTCCGAAATTGGTTCTTCGAGCCGATCAATCAAATCTGGCACAAAATCATAAAAACTATCAATCGTTTTGTTTATCCTTTGCTTGCGATCTCTTACCAATTCTCTAAAATCGATATCGGTTCTAGAAACTTTATATTGCTTTCGCAAAGCACAACATAAATCTTTCCATTTAATTTCGCTTACCAGGGGGGTTACTCTGTAATGCGATGCGAAAAGCAATCCGATCCGAAAGTCAAATGCGATTAGTGCTTCAAATCGTACTCCGTAACTCTTTCGCATGAAGGAAAGTGTTGCTTGCTTGGCATTCCCCAAATAGTTGAAAAAGGTGTGCATCACTAGCGACTTAAGCGTCAAAAGTGTGCGAATAGGCATGTGAAGCAAAAAGCACAAAAAGCAAATAATTATTAAATAAAGCAAATAAAACATTTTCTTCCGTAAAAATGGACTGTGTTTCGTTGTGGTTTAGTGACGACGAGTCTGATGACAACAAAATCCATCGCAAAATAATATGGGACAGTTTGGATATTATGTCTCAATAATGAAAAGTAAGTGTTTTAACTTTTTTATAAAGAGTTTATAAAAATAGTGTTTTTTATTCAACAGCTTTAAAAAGAACTTTCGATTAAACAAAAATGCCTTCTTTTACGTTCTCGGCAGCATTATAAATTAACTAACAATACCAGGAAGGTCTACCGGAGTTCCACAAATTATTAAACTTGCTGCAACACTTAAGTTCTTGGCACAGGGCGGATATCAACATCAGATTGGACATGATCGTTACTTAGGGCTAGCACAGCAAACAACGTCTTCTTGCATTTCTGAGGTTTGCAATGCATACCCGGAGTAATTGGAGTCGTGGATGGCACTCATATTCAGATGGTAGAGCCTTCTAAAAATGAGCATTTGTACTTCAACCGCAAATTAAAGCCTAAACGCTATGCTGGTAAGGTTTTGAAGCTGTTCATTGTTTTTATTTTAATTTTGAGTATTCGTTTATAATTATAGATATGTGATCACAAAATGTACATACGCTACGTTAATTCGCGATATGGAGGAGCAGCCCATGATTCGCATGCTTGGAATCTATCCCAAGCAAAAGAATGCCTAAAACAAAATTTTGAAAATGGAGACAAGTCAACGTGGATCCTAGGTACATAACATAATTACGGTTCTTAACTTTTTTGATGTATAAGGAATCATACATGAAAATTTCTAAATTTCTCGTTCTGTATTTTTCTTAAAGGTGACCCTGGCTACCCTCTTGAACCGTGGGTTATGACCCCACGGTTCTGCCAAATCGGCAGAACTACTTTTTAATGAACAATTTTCCAAGGTTCGTTCAATAACCAATTACAATAACCAAGCCGTTTTAGATGCTTATTGGATACAAGAGATTCAATTATTAAAGAGATAAAATTATTGTATATACTATATATACTATATATACATACATACATATATATGTACTATATATATATATATATATATATATAGAGAGCTTATTGGATACAATTATTATTATTGTATACAAGATACTACGCGCCAAAGAAAACATCACAAATTTTAAATGTATGCTGTGGTCTTCATAACATTTGTCTCTTATACAACATAGACCAAACAGCAGAAACACTTAGTGATGAATTTTCAACTGATAATTATAATACTTGTTAGAATTCCAATTATTTAAGAATAGGAGAACAAATAAGAGAACAAATAAAAAATAGCATGTCAAGATAAAAATAACAAGTAGTTTTTATTTTTATAAAATCTAATTTTAAACATGTTTATGGTTTTATAAAATAAACAATAAAAATAATTAATTTTTCGGAAATTGGGCAGCAACCTAAACATTTTGTTTTCTTTTATATGACTACTATTTGATATGACTAATCCACAGATTTCATTTCAATTAATTATACCAATAAATAAACAAAATAAACTTACACAGGTAATTACAAAAGTTTCTACTTTTAATATGACTAATTCACAGATTTTATTTTTAAGAACATAAACATAGCAAATAGAAACAAAAAAAATGTTTTAGTAATTAACACTTAAAATATTAATTTTTTACTTTTGAGAAGGCTTAATTTTGCATTGACTTAAATTCTAGCATCTTCTTTTTAAATTTTAATTTAGAAAATTTCATTCATAGTTTTCTCTACATTATATGTTTTTTTATACTTAAACTTATCTTTTCATAATCTATGCTTATCTTTTGATAATCTATATTTTTTTTTCTTTCAAGTCATTAGATTTTTTTTGTTTGAGCCACTAGATTTGAAATATTAACGTTTATTTCGTTTAATGTACTTAAATGTTTTTCCTGATAACAGATTTGATTGTTTATTTGCCGTTTAAGGAGTACGTCTCTGCTCTCTTTTTATTTCTATGGCGGCTTTGTGATAAAATGGAACATTCTCTATGGCGGTGTTGGTGTTGTCGTCATCCATAACCAAATCGTCCTCGCTGACGCATTTTTCGGCCAAGTGAGGGATTTCCATTCCACTCACAGCTTCTTCTATTTTCAACAACGGACTGACTCTCTTCTAGCGGGCTAAGTGAGCAGTATCGCGAAGGGCCCCCGCCGGTGCCGGATAAGCTCGCTTTATTTTTCCTCATCTTGGACTTTAGGTGCGTTTTAAGGTCGGCCCAAACCTAAATACATGTTGCTTTAGTAAATAAAGTTTAGCTGTGAATTACAAAGCTATCGAACCTTTTTCCATGCAGTCACATAACGTGTCGGAGGCCCGTTGAAATTCAACTCTGCTACCGCTTTAAAGGTTGCTAGCCGTTGTCTTTCCATTCGGTGTCTTCATGACCCCTTTTGCCAAATCGGAATGAGTTTCCATAAACTCAACAATTAGTTTGAATTGCGTTAGCTTGGTTTGTTTTTGTGTTGAAGTCCTGCGAATAAAAACGGTTTTAAAAGAAAAATTAACAAAAATAAATAAATTTTTAGGTAACTTACATCATTTCGCATTCAATTCGTTAGCTAGACACTTGACGCATGAAATATATATACGAAAATATATGAAGTTTGAAATTCGCATTCGAGTTATAGAGTGTTGCAAAATCCGGTTTGGGCAGGGGAAAATTCAAATGCGAAAGGGATAAATTCAAATGCGAAAATCGCATATTTTAATGCGAATATCAAAATATAGGGTACTATTTGTCTGAATACGAAAATTTTGACATTAGCATCGCATTACAGAGTAACCCCCCAGTTTATGATAGCGCCAAAACCAATTGTTGGTTTCAAATAGTATAATCAAATAGTATATTTGCTTGTCGACAAATAATCTCAAAAATACCATCAAGGGTCTGTTTTGTAAGGGCTTCAATCCGATAGCTAAAGTTCCATCGGATCCTTCAGTAAACTTTACGTTCCAATTGAAAATAATTTGGCTGACTTTATCTGTTCCAACCGAAAGAGAAGAATGAGCATTTTCATTATGAGAAACTGGTGAAGCATGTAGTTGCCCTTCAACTTTCCTTAATTCAACCTGATCATTATCGTTTGAGGTTAGCAAACCTAGAAGTTGCTCCAATGCTTGGTGCTTTAAAGGTTGAAATTGAGTGTTCTGACAATTTGAATGCCTAGGAGAATTTCGAGGACTACGTAGAGGTCTATTCTGAATTCGCAATTGATTAAAACCTGTTTGAATATTTGATTCAATTAACTGAGTCAATTGTAGACTAAGAGTTGTTAGCGGTTCAGCATGTTGTGCACCGACAGCAGCTATAACGAGATTCCTTATCGTATCCCTTTGCTGTTGTTCAGGTGAATATCTGGCCGTTAGTTCAGAATGACCTGTTGCTCCTGAAGTAATAGCAGTACAAGCAGAACCAGACATTTCGTTTGCGATTGGCTTGCGAGATTGAGATCTAGTATTATGCGAAGAATCGGAAGTTTTTGAAGGAGTCGAAGACTTAGGCAATTGTAAAGAGCCTTGGCGATCTTGCTTAGATAATCTGGCATCACAAACGGGACAAGTGTTCTTCGCTTGAAGATATTTTGTAAGACAACCATTATGAAAGTAATGACAACAAGAAGTCTTTATCGTTGATCGAACCGCTATTAGTTTTATACAAATATTGCAAGTAGGAAGAATTACCTCAGACGCCAAGTCTTCGTTACTGTGACGAATTGACATTTTTTTTGAAAATTAAAAAAAAACGTTAAAGAATTAAAAAAAAATGTAAGCAAGACTATTTCAGAATGCATTAATCAAAAATAAAATCGATGACAATAACGTGGGGATACTAGAAAAGAAATACCGGAAAATTACACGAAAAAGATAAAGATAACGATAATGAATTACCGAAATCAAACATCTCGATTTTAGTATAGAACTGTGTAAGCGATAAATGTATTTAAATAATACCCAGCCAGATAAGCGTATATCTCAAAAATAGATATGCGAGAATAAGCAAAAGGCATAAAAAATATCTTGATTACTTGATTACTTGATTTTCTGACATTTCGAGCAGAGTCTGTATTGATTCTTGACCATTCAAATAAAAGCAATGAGGAAAGAGGAAAACATAAAAAAGAAAGGTGGTTGCTAACTTAAATTAACAAAATTCAAAAAAAAAAAAATGAAAAACAAGGTATAGCATCCTAAGCTTTAAATACTGCAGTCAGATGGTAGCTTAAAATATCCACAAGATCTGCAATTCCATTCAGCATTAGCAAAGATGTTAATAAACAGAAAAAAAAGATAGAATTTATACCAGGGCTGGGGGCTACCTTGCTCAGTGAGCGCTCACTGAGTGTAACTTTTCACATGTATACATATTTGTGAGAATAAAAAAAAATAATTTTCCTTATTTTCAATTTTCATTGACTAATAGCGGGATTACAATGTGGCAGTGGCAGCGGCAGTGTCAGTGATCAGCTGTTTTTTTAGGAACAGTGTTTTTTAATGGTGGCACTTACATAAGAGCAGTGTCAGTAAGCAGTACTGCCACGCTTAGCTCTATTTCTAAATTCACTGCGACTGCCGCAGTGCTACCATACAAACAAACGAAAATAATTGAGGGAGCAACATTGAAATAATTAACAAAGAAAAGAAATTAAACGCGATGGAAGAAAAATGAATTGAGTTTGTTAGGAACAATTCAATTTTATATAATAAAACACACTGATGACATGAAAACGTAACGATAAACGCAAACACTGCCACTGCTACATTGTAAGTGTTAAGCAGTAAAATACGAAACAACTGATCACTGCCACTGCTACTGACACTGCTACTGCCGTTGCCACTGCCGCATTGTAATTCCGCTATAATATTGAAAAACAAAAATTCAGTCTTTCCGCATCAAGCATGCGATGAACAACAAAACAAAAAAGTATTTTTGAATTAAGAAATAAATTTACTAGAAAGTGTAAACTTCAATATTTTTGTTGTTCATCGAATGCTAGCTGCGGAAAGACTGATTTTATTTTTCAAAATCAGCCAATCAGAATGAAAAAAATATATTTATGTTACACTGTAGGAAAATTTTAATTTTCATTACTATTTTTTATTTTAGGTAAACTTTCTGTTTCTTAAAAGACTCACAAGTACACCGAAACACGTGAACTTAATTTACGGTTGGAGAATATAGTGGCATACTCATATTTTTCCAATCAGGTCAAATTCTCGAGAAATTTGCTATTGAAATTTATACAATTTGAGACGCTAAAAAGGCATCGAAATATATTTTAAAATACAATGATTTATTCTTTGTTAATCGAAGCATAACTTCAACAATGACAACTGTTAATTTTCAGGCGTATACAGTTGATTTATTTAAATTTTTATACTTTTTGATTTTTAAGACCTCAAATAACAGAAAAAAAATCTGAGAAAAAAAATGTTAAGAAAAACTTCCAAAGTGTGGACGTAGAATTTTTGATTGATATGTTTGTTGATGAATTTGTTGTTTTTGTTCATTTTTATGCTGGTTAAAAATAAATATAATGCAATCTTTTGTTTGATAAATTGAAATAAATATTTCGGAAAAATATTTATTATTTTTTCTGCAGTAAAGATATCATATTTATTTTAAATGTAATTGAATATTTAAATTTCAACAAGCAAAATATATTTTTAATATTTATATACAAAATTAGTTCAATAAATAATTAGAATTTATTATATTTTAAAAATGAATCAAGTTTATAATAGCATAACTACCATGCTAGTCTCCAATCAGCATATCTGTAAACCTGCATTGTAGTAATATAATTTTTTGCATTATGTATGTAAAGGGTGATTTTTTAAGAGCTTGATAACTTTTTTTTAAAAAAAAACGCATAAAATTTGCAAAATCTCATCGGTTCTTTATTTGAAACGTTAGATTGGTCCATGACATTTACTTTTTGAAGATAATTTCATTTAAATGTTGACCGCGGCTGCGTCTTAGGTGGTCCATTCGGAAAGTCCAATTTTGGGCAACTTTTTCGAGCATTTCGGCCGGAATAGCCCGAATTTCTTCGGAAATGTTGTCTTCCAAAGCTGGAATAGTTGCTGGCTTATTTCTGTAGACTTTAGACTTGACGTAGCCCCACAAAAAATAGTCTAAAGGCGTCAAATCGCATGATCTTGGTGGCCAACTTACCGGTCCATTTCTTGAGATTAATTGTTCTCCGAAGTTTTCCCTCAAAATGGCCATAGAATCGCGAGCTGTGTGGCATGTAGCGCCATCTTGTTGAAACCACATGTCAACCAAGTTCAGTTCTTCCATTTTTGGCAACAAAAAGTTTGTTAGCATCGAACGATAGCGATCGCCATTCACCGTAACGTTGCGTCCAACAGCATCTTTGAAAAAATACGGTCTAATGATTCCACCAGCGTACAAACCACACCAAACAGTGCATTTTTTGGGATGGCCAGTTCTTGAACGGCTTCTGGTTGCTCTTCACTCCAAATGCGGCAATTTTGCTTATTTACGTAGCCATTCAACCAGAAATGAGCCTCATCGTTGAACAAAATTTGTCGATAAAAAAGCGGATTTTCTGCCAACTTTTCTAGGGCCCAAAATTGGACTTTCCGAATGGACCACCTAAGACGCAGCCGCGGTCAACATTTAAATGAAATTATCTTCAAAAAGTAAATGTCATGGACCAATCTAACGTTTCAAATAAAGAACCGATGAGATTTTGCAAATTTTATGCGTTTTTTTTAAAAAAAAAGTTATCAAGCTCTTAAAAAATCACCCTTTATTATTTATTTATTAATCTTGCTGAAGATTAACAAAAACCAACTAAAAAACGAAAGAAATATATAATGCAAATATTTCATACATACGTATAAATAACAACAACACAAGCAGTCACTGAAATATTCTTAAAACAATTCTTGATTTAAATAATGGTTTATACGTAGTAGCTCTGAGTTTTTTAAATACCAAATATAAACTCATTTTCTAATATTCTAAAAAAAGCTGCGTTCAGATTCAAATTCTTAAACCGTAATGTACATTTAGAATATTGAACGAAAGACTCAATGATAAAAAAAAGAAAGGAACTACTGATTGTAAAATTTAACATAAGTATGAGCTACTCAAATAAATATGTCTTCGTGGCTCAGTTGGTAGAACAGCCGACTTTGGAAACACAAGCGTAGTGTGTTCACATCCTCGTTGAAAGCAAAAATATGAAAAATTATTAAATAGTAATTTTTTTCGTTTTTATACAACCAGTGCGACGAATTGCTGTGTTGTTGTTTTCATAAGAATCATGTCGTTCATTGGATTTACCCCCATCAAACTCGCCGTATTGTTGTATACGCGGCTATAAAAGATTCACTTCAAAAATTATTCAAATAAAATTTTCGCTCAGTGTATGAGAGCGCTCCAATACAAAGAAAAACAAAAAATAAAATAAAATGTGATTGTGTTAAAATGCCCACCACTGATTTAAACGATTACAACTTGATTAGATTTCAACTTAGCGGCTATATTTTTCGAATTTTGAAAGAAATATATTATTCCTGCTAGATTCAAACCTAAGAAAAACAGTTGTCAGGTTTCAATTACTTAAAAACACAAAAAAGCTTAAAATTGAAATCTGTTTCAATTCCTGTGAATTAAGTAAAAAAAATAAAAAGCTAACAAAGAAATTGAAACAATTACTTCAGGTGTTTTTTTTTTTTTTTTGCTACAACCGATTGCAGTTGCGTCGGCAAAATGTTGTAGACGTGTCAAAGGTTGTATACGTGTCGAGGCTTGTAAACGAGTCGAGGCTGTAGATGTGTCAAGGCTGTAGATGTGTCAAGGCTGTAGATGTGTCAAGGCCTGTAAACGTGGTGTCGTGGCGCCAAAAATAATAATTATTATACACGTTTGGCGCTAAAAATAAATATTTATATACAGGGTGTCCCGCAATTGAGTGCAAATATTTACGGAGCTGAAAAGTTATGTCGAGCTGAGCAAAAAATCGTATGGGAGGCGGGTCTATTTTCACATTCTTAGGAGCTACAGGGTTAATTAATTTTTCACGACTTTGGCTTACGTTATTGTTTCTAGCAGAAAAACTAACTTACATAAAACCTATTTTGCTTATAGCTCATTTTAAAGTCAATGAAATCACGTTTCCAACGGTATATCAACTTAACCGTTACCGAATTGTGCTCGTCATTTTTATCATTTATTTTATTTTTATTATATTATCGTTACATAAATAATAATTATGATAATTATATTATTTTTATAATTATTATCATTATCATTATCTGTTTAAGGTGAACTATGAGAGCCACCTGGAATTTATTTAAAATGTGTTTAAAAAAAATTCCTGCCCAACGGTTCGACAATTGGACTGGTAAAAGTTTTCGTAGACAAACGGAATTGCACTATGCAGAGCGCGAAAATAAAACAAGCGTTGTTGATTGACTGAACGACGTAAGTACAATGTTTAATGTGTATGTAAGAAAAAAAATGATTAGGTACAGAGTTCAAAAACATAGAAGTATAATGAGTTGAGTGTCGAAAAGAGTAAATAACAAAATTAAATATAGGGTGTTGCAACTGAAGTGAATAACTGAAAGTTTACTTTAACCTTAAAATATATGTTGAGTATAAAAAAAATAAAAATACAAAATGCAAAAAATTCTTCAAAACAAAAAGAGCCACACAAAATACTTTCGGATGGGTCCGAACATACCGGCCTCCAAATTGAAATTCAATGTCTCAATTTACTGGAAGGAGAGCGAGTTTTACTATGGGACTCCGTAGTGTTCTTGTGGGAGTTTTGATGTCAGCAGCCCGAGCGTAGCCATTAGAGCCAAGGAAAATATCGACCACACGACCAAGTGTCCACTTCATTGGAAGTAGGTTGTCGTCGTGCACAAGGACCATATCGCGAACTTGAAGATTGCGTTGCGGTCTTTTCCAGCGAGAACGGTTACGAAGATCGGTAATGTATTCCTTGTGCCATCTTTGCCAAAAATGAGTTTTAATGGCATGAATACGTTGCCACCGCTGGAGATGTGTGATGTCACATACCATGTTGACCCTTTCTGGTATAGACTTAAGAGCGGCAGCAATAATGAAATGCCCAGGAGTAATGGCCTCTAAGTCATTCGGATTCGTAGACGATGGAGTGAGAGGACGAGAGTTCATGACTGCCTCAATTTCAACGAGAGCAGTTGTAAGTTCCTCGAACGTCAATCGGGCATTCGCAAGTGTGCGATACAGATGAGTTTTTGCTGTTTTGACGGCTGCTTCCCACAGGCCGCCAAAATGTGGTGCTTTTGGTGGAATGAAGGAAAATTCAATGGAGGTTGTGGCGCAATAAGCAGTAACTTCAGCCGCAGTTTCTTCACAACAGAAGTGTTTTCCAATTCTTCCAGCTTTGCTGCGGTTCCAACAAAGTTTGTAGCGTTATCACAAACTACCTTCGTCGGTAGTCCACGCCGACCAACGAAGCGCTTTATGAAGCGCTTGAGTGCTGCAATAAAAGCGTTGCTAGATAGGTCAGAAACCGCTTCTAAGTGCGCAGCCTTTGTCGTGAAGCACACAAAAACTGCAATGTAAGACTTGTAGGGTATTTTGCCCCGAATTTTTAAATATGTTGGAATTGGACCAGCAAAATAATCACACCAACTACTTCAAATCGTCTGCCAGCTGTGATGCGATCTTTAGGAAGATTGCCCATGATCTGAGTCAGTAGTTTTGGCTTGTAACGAGTACAGTGAATACAGTTGTTGACTATCCTACGAGTTAAGCTTCGGCAATTAATTATCCAAAACTGCTGCTGAATTAGAGCCACAAGCGCCCGAGGACCTGCATGAAAGTTTGATTTATGGAGATATATGGCCATGAAGTGAACAAATGGGTCATCTTTCGGCAGCAGCAAAGGATGTTTGACAGATACTGGCAAGTCTGTATTTTCCAGTCGTCCTCCAACTCGAATTAATTTTACACCGTTGACATCGTCAAGAAAGGCGCGGAGAGAGGCTAAATGCCCGATGAGAAGTTCGTCTTTTTCAAAATTTCCTTTGAAAAATGATGATGTTGAATAAAAAAGACGATGTGGTGAAGCGCTATTTGAAGTTCACGTGCTGAAATCATTATGGTGTATGAAAATGAAGGGTTACGAAAACGAAGTATGTGTGCGAATATTCGAAGGCATTTTGTGTAACTGCTGATTTTGTGTATTTCTCTAAGAACGTAAGAGATTTGCCTTTCTTTGCATATATGAACTGTTTTTCTTCTCTCGAGTTGTTCTTCTTTTTTAGATAGTTTTATATTGCATGAAGTCGGCCACTGTGATGAGTCACCCTTCAGGAAAGCTGGTCCAGATATCCAATTAGAGCCAAGTAGTTCGTTTACACTGCTTCCACGTGATACAAGATCAGCTGGATTTGATTTTGTAGGGCAGTGCCTCCAAACGACATTGGAGGACTGCTCTTGGATATCTGATATGCGATTACCAACGAATGTCGTTAACTTCGATGAGTGAGTGTGAATCCAGTGCAAGCAAATTTGGGAATCAGACCAAAAAAACGTTTGTGATGCGAAATTCGAAATGTTTTCGAATTTTGTCCCGAAATTTGCACAGTAGATGTGCTGCGCACAGCTTCAAACGGGGTAAAGTGCGAGTTTTTACAGGCGCAACACGTGACTTTGCTGCTAATAAGCTTATAACGATATTTCTTTCCTTGTCTATACAGCGAAAGTAAATGCAGCATCCGTAAGCACGGATCGACGCGTCACAGAAGCCATGAACTTGTAGATCGATTGTGTTTGCAGGTTTAATGCAACGACGAATTTTTATTAGGTGTAATTGCTCAAAATTAAGAAGAATGTCATTCCAAGCAGCTTCAATTTCTTGAGGCACTGCTGCGTCCCATTCACAACCTTGAATCCATAACTGCTGAAGTAAAATGTTTGCCTTTATGACAAGCGGACTAACAAGACCAACTGGATCAAATAACGAAGACGTAAGTGACAGAATTGATCTTTTTGTGACTGCTAAAAAGGTTTTTGATGGGCGAAAAGCGAAGCAAAAAATATCAGCAGCAGGAGACCACGATGTTCCTAGAGCACTAGTTATATCATCATCGAATGGAATTTGTTTTGATCCTTCAGCATCAGAAAACAGATTTGGATGACTGCAATGCCATTTAGACAGCTCAAATTTGGAGTAGTTCAAAATTTCAGATACTTCACGTTGAATAGTTTGCAACGTTTGAACGTCATCAGCGCCTGTGAGCATGTCATCCACATAGAAGTCATTAGTGATGATAGATTTTCCCAACTTATGTGAAGAGGGAAATCTGCAAAGTTCAGGCTGCGAATCTCCAAGTAAGGAGCAGAAGCTGTGCCGTATGTGACGGTATCAACTCCATAAGTGCTCAAATAGATCTCACATTGAACAGAAATCTATTGAAACAGAATCTATTAAGAATTGTTTAATATCTATTATGTATTATATTATTTTAAATTCTTTGCATATATCTACTGTAAATATATATTATTTTTACTCTTTAAACTGTTAAACGATTGTTGATAGTTAAATAAATAAATAAATAAATTAACCTATACTTGTATATCGGCTGCGATTTATTCTCACGCCAAAGAATTAGTTGGAAGTTTCTATCGGTTTGATGTACCAAGACTTGTCGATACATTTTCTTTACATCAGCCGTAAGTCCATATGCATGGCATCGAAAACGAAGAATTAATATTAGTAGTTCTGGTTGAATTGTTGGACCCACCATTAAAATCTCGTTCAACGAAGTTTATGATACTGTTGGACAAGATGCGTCAAACACCACGCGTAACTTTGTAGATTCAGTGGATGGCTTAAGCACACAATGATGCGGAATAAAGTGGTGTGGGTTATTTAGATCAGGGTTTTTCATAAGACTCATGTGACCAAGCGTTTCATATTCCGTCATAAACTGCAAATATTGAGCCTTAAGTTCTTCGTTTTTCTCAAGTCTCCGTTCAAGAGATAAAAAACGACGCAAAGCAATGTCATAAGAGTTGCCTAGACTAGATTTATCACCTTTGAAGGGAAGCTTAACCACGATTCGATTGTCTTCTTGAACTGTCACTGTATTGATAAACTGCTGTTCACAGCGCTGTTGCTCTTCGCTCAATATTTTGCGCTGGGTTTGAACTTCTTCTAACTGCCAAAATCGTTCTAAAGTTTTATTAAGCTCAGAAGTGTTGCACAATAAATTGCATGAGGATTGTGAACGCTGTGAGACACACCTGCCAGACACGATCCATCCAAATTGAGTATTTTGAAGGGTAGGTAAATTTTGGCCTAACTGAATTTGATCTGCAGCCAAGAGATTGAAAAAGGCTTCAGCGCCCAGAAGCATATCGATACTTCGCGATATGTTGAATTCAGGGTCGGCCATGTCCTTCGGAGAGACAGTTGAAACATTAATTGCGTTGCTTAACCTGATCTGAACGTTGCCCTGTAGGAAGTACCATGAATTGTTGGCAGGTCGAAATTTGATGACCTTTTTTGTTGCAATGATTGCAAACTACATCCACTGATGACGTTTTCTTAACATGGAATAAGTGAGCCTTAAATTGTTGTTTGTGAGCGCTCTGAGCAAGTTGCGATTGGGTTGCTTGCCATTTAATACCACGTTTACCCTGTGCGTCGAGTTGCTGACAACATCTGTCTAGCAAAGAACAGCATTCAGCCCAAGAGGGAAGCTTGATAAAGTCTAAATGTTCATCCCATTTACGCTTGGTATCAGAGTCAATTTTACTCATAGCCAAATGAATACGAAACGCATCGCATATTTGTTGATGTAAACCCAAGGACTGAAGAGAACTATAAAGAGCGACTTTGCGAAGCTCTTGTGGCACTGGTTTTGTGACCCTATCTAGATCGAACATCACCGTAACATTTTCTAAAAAGATGAGTGTGTTATTGTCATATCGCTCTTTCAATCGGTCAAGAGCCTTTGAATAATTCTCTTCAGTAACTTGAAATGCCATCACAGTAGAGAGTGCATCACCTTTTAAACAGTTGCGCAAGCGATTGAATTTTTCTATTATCGGAACGCTCAAATCATTATGAACCAAATGGTAGAATGTATTTATGAAGTTTTCACAAGCCATGTATTTGCCATCGAAAAAGTAAGATTTGGCAATCGATTGGTGTGCACCGTAGGAAATGAAAATGATTGGTCATTATGAGACGAACTTTTTCGTTCATTTATTAGTAGAAGTATTTTAGATTTTGTCAAAATATAGAGTTCATCTAAATCCGTCCGCCATCAGTTGATTGGATTCGTTCGATTTGATTTTGATAATATGCGGCTTGCTTATAATAGGAATCCACAATACCCAACCGGCACTCCAGTTCAGTGCACGAAAAGTTTGAATTTGTTTCAATCAGATTTTTTATGCGCGTTATGCTGCCTTTGGATGACGAGCAAAGAGTTTTTAATTCTTCGATAGAAACCGCTGGGGAGGTATCATCTTCTTTGCCCATGATTGTGTTGGTCTAAAATATGCAGTGGGTAACCAACACAATGAAACAAGTGAGACAATTGTCAAGATAAATGACCACCAAAAAAAAATTTTTTTTTTTTAAATTTCCTTTGTGCTTATGTGAAGCTCAGTGCAATTATGTGAATTGCGTTTATGTGATTAAATACGACGGTATCGTTACTTATGTGAAGCTGACGACCACCAATATGAGCTGCAAAGCACCGTACAAGTATATAGTTCTGCAACAAACAACCGGTTTGCCCAATGTAAATAGATTGCAGCAAGCAAAAAAAATACCCAAACATAGCAACAATTAATAACGGTAGCAAATGAAATGATGTTCAATTTGTCCTTGAGCAAGCAAGAAATTTAACGGAATTCCAATTGTTGCTGGAGTCCAATTTGATTTTTCATAATAATGGCACTATCAAGTGTACAAAATTGGCAACATACCTGGAGGAGTTAAATAGCTTTAACTCCCTTTTAATTATACGCTGACACAGTGAATTGTTTTTGGATTATGGCCAAAATTTATTTGCTGGTTAACTGAACGCGAAACCAACGGAAGGTTAATTTATGCCGCGTTTTTTAATGGGTTATGGTATGCACAGTTTAATTTTTTTTTTTTTTTGTTTGCACTTTACTGGTAAACTTTAATTCTCAGGTATTTGTACACTGCCCTTTAATTGCTGCCTTCAAATTTTTTTTTTTAAATTTTTTGAGTAGGCAATCATTATTCAATATTTATTTGCACGATGCAACACACTTTTTTTTATTTTTTAGCACAAAATGTTTTGCATAAAAACACGCGTAAACGTTCTATTGCTTGCCTAAGATAAAGTTCGGAAATTTTTTTTTTCACAGCGAAAAATCGTTAAAAAGAATAACCATAGTCCTGTCACGGTCGCCAATGTTTAAGGTGAACTATGAGAGCCACCTGGGATTTATTTAAAATGTGTTTAAAATAAATTCCTGCCCAACGGTTCGACAATTGGACTTGTAGAAGTTTTCGTAGACCGAGAACGGTTACGAAGATCGTTAATGTATTCCTTGTGCCATCTTTGCCAAGAATGAGTTTTACTGGCATGAATACGTTGCCACCGCTGGAGATGTGTGATGTCACATACCATGTTGACCCTTTCTGGTATAGACTTAAGAGCGGCAGCAATAATGAAATGCCCAGGAGTAATGGCCTCTAAGTTATTCGGATTCGTAGACGATGGAGTGAGAGGACGAGACTTCATGACTGCCTCAATTTCAACGAGAGCGGTTGTTAGTTCCTCGAACGTCAATCGGGCATTCGCAAGTGTGCGATACAGATGAGTGTTTGCTGTTCTCATTTTGGGCCTACTTTCACGTGCAATTGTCAGAATTGAGTCCTAAAATTATGTGTTGTACTGTGTTATTATTATTATTATTATTATTATTATTATTATTATTATTATTATTATTATTATTATTATTATTATTATTATTATTATTATTATTATTATTATTATTATTATTATTATTATTATTATTATTATTATTATTATTATTATTATTATTATTATTATTATTATTATTATTGGTATTATTATTATTATTATTATTATTATTATCAATGCATGAGTCCTAAGCTAACCTAACCAATTTTGAACAAGAATGGGTATGACAAACTTATTTATTGGCAGTTAAGGAACATTTATGGTGTTAGTAGGTATCATTGCATAACTTGAATGATATCTACATAAGTGCTCCTTAACTGTTCATTTACTTGATTTGGACTCTATTCAGCATACTACTTTACAAAAGCACAGAATTTTCGGAATCTATGCCATATACCATACATCAAATTATCATAGACTCTAATCGCCACAACAGCCTTTTGAATAGACAGCTTTTGAATAAGGGGCAGTCACCTTGAATGAGTCACTTGCATCAAACATGTTCGTCTTCATCAAAGGCTTTGAAAAATATATGAATTTAGAAAGTAATCTTGTTAATGTAGAACATACATATATCGCACAAATCAAATTACGAAATAGTACGATTATTATAATGGAAAAACATACGTGTATTGCACAGATACTATACGACAATAGTACGATTGTTGTAATGTAGAACATACGTGTATCGCATAAATCATATTACGAAAATAGTATTATTATAAAATGTAGAGCATACATATATCGCATAAATCATATTATGAAAAATAGTACAATTATTATAATGTAGAGCATACATATATCGTATAGATCATATTGCGAAACAGTACGATTATTATAATGTAGAACGTCCATGTATCGCAGAGATTATGTTACGAAAAAGTACGATTATCAACCCATTTACTTCATCTTCTTCGGTTCAAAAATCACTAATTGTGAGGAGCAACCATCCAGTGAAGACACAAATTTAGTTCTGGCTTATGCTCTCAAATGCATAAAGAATCCAGCTGTGTATGTAACATTCACTCCCTTAATCCTTTACACATTAAGAACTTGGAAACATAGGCTCTGAAACG
>OU612044.1:90414310-90423783 GCA_914767935.1 Coremacera marginata | reverse complement strand
CGACCAAGAGCGTGTTATTGCTTACGCCAGCCGACACCTCACCGCAGCAGAAAAAAATTATTCACCAACGGAGAAGGAGTGCTTGGCGATCATCTAAGGAATACGCAAGATGCGACCGTACTTGGAAGGCTATCAGTTTACCGTCATCACGGACCACCTCTCGCTGAAGTGGCTAAACTCCATTGAGAGCCCATCCGGCCGGATCGCACGGTGGGCCCTGGAGCTCCAGCAATACAGTTTCGATGTGCAATACCGAAAAGGCAAGCTAAACGTGGTCGCAGACGCACTCTCCCGTCAACCACAAGAGGCGTGCTTGCAAATCGTAACAGAAGACGGATCAAGTCAAACCTGCACCTGGCTACAGAAAAAGAAGACGGAAGTTCGAGACAATCCCGTGAAGTTCGCAGACTACCTCATCGACGGTGACCGACTATACCGCCATATCCCCAGACAGGTGAGCGATGAAGATAGCGCTCCGTGGAAACTTTGCGTACCGAAGTACTTACGTAAGCGGGTGTTATACGAATGCCACGACGCACCCACCGCTGGTCACTTGGGCATCCGGAAAACCATTGGGCGAGTAGCCAACCGTTATTATTGGCCAGGTATGTTCAGGGAGGTGAGCCAATACGTACGCAGCTGCACATGTCAAAGGTTCAAACCAAGTCAGCAAGCGGCCGCCGGTAAGATGCTGACACAACTGCCTGAAGATCCCTGGAACATCGTGTGTTCCGATTTTGTAGGGCCCCTTCCCAGATTCAAACGCGGGAACAGCATGCTGTTGGTTCTATTTGACAAATTCTCCAAATGGACGGAATTAGTACCTATGCGGAAAGCGATGGCGGAGACACTCAAGCTGGCTTTCCGAGAGCGCATCGTCGGCCGTTTCGGAGTACCCAAGATTTTGGGAACCGACAATGGAGCGCAACTTACCAGTAAGGCGTTTAGGGATTTTCTCAAAGAACTGGGCATCAAGCATCAATATACCGCGCCATATACGCCACAGAAAAACCCTACAGAGAGGGTCAATCGAACGGTTAAGATGATGATCGCACAGTTCGCTCAGCAGGAACAGCGCGCGTGGGATGACTTACTACCCTAGTTCACCCTCGCCATAAACTCGGGAATTCAAGAATCCACGGGATACAGACAGGCTTATCTTACACAAGGACGAGAACCCCGACTGCTAAACGCTGTGTTCGACGAAGGCTCCACGGGCACTGGCTGCGAACCACAAACCCCGACTGGCAAAGCTGACCGTATGCAAGAGATCTTCAAGATCGTTCGACAGAATCTCGAGCGAGCGTCACAAGACCAGGCTAGGCACTACAATCTACGACGCCGGGCATGGAAGCCAGAGATCGGCGACTTGGTCCTGGTAAAGCAACACCATCTCTCCAAAGCAGCCGACAGCTTTGCTGCCAAACTCGCGTCAAAATACGATGGCCCATACAAAGTTATCCGCTTCCTGTCACCCGTCATCATCGAAGTCAAAAGGTCAGCTGACTCTCGCCGCAGAACCGTGCATTTGAGCGAAGTCAAGAAGTTCTACGCTGACAACGAATCCAACCACATCTCAGTCTAAACATTTTTCTTGCAAGGCATCACCCGCGTCAACAACTGAGACCCGCGGCATCACCCGCGTCAACAACTGAGATCCGCGGCATCACCCGCGTCAATAACTGAGACCCGCGTCAACACCTGAGATCCGCGGCATCACCCGTGTCAACAACTGAGACCCGCGGCATCACCCGCGCCAACAACTGAGATCCGCGGCATCACCCGCGTCAACAACTGAGACCCGCGGCATCACGCGCGTCAACAACTGAGACCCGCGGCATCACCCGCGTCAACAACTGAGATCCGCGGCATCACCCGCGTCAACAACTGAGGATGAGCGGCACCACCCGCGTCACCAACATCTGCATCACATACTGCACGTCTGCAGCCGCAGCTGCGTCACCAACTGCACAACCGCAGCATTTCGTCTAACCGATAACTGCAAAATTCTACAACAGCAGCATTTCGTCTATCCGATAACTGCAAAATTCTACAACAGCAGCATTTCGTCTATCCGATAACTGCAAAAGTTTCACACAGCAGACTTACACGGGGATCTACAGCAAGAGCCCATAGCGAAATGAACGCCACAACGTAAGTTTCCAGCTGAAATAACATGAAGAGAAGTACACCATAACATGGTCACCAACGACCACACGTGGACGAAGCATCCATGCCATTTTTCTTGCGCGGCATCACCCGCGTCAACAACTGAGATCCGCGGCATCACCCGCGTCAACAACTGAGACCCGCAGCACCACCTGCTTCAACAACTAGGACCTGCAGCCGTACCTGCACCATCAACTACCGTTGCATCACGCACACTACTAATTGCAGCAGTAACTGCACGTACAACTACAACCTATCAGACAAGAATAGAGCCAACACGCTTGACAGACACATTTGGTCACATCGCTACACCACAAAAGTCACTTGGTCATACCTCATACATAAAAGACTTCAGCTACTACGCCCATCATCACAAAATCCAAGAGAAGAAGATATCACTTACATCGACAACGCCTACACTCTATTTAAGATGATTATACAAGCCATCAGACAGATACACTCAAATAGTCGCAAACTTCAAACTCACAAAGCATTTCGTGTCAACAGCCCAAGAAAATATTCTACAAATTCACCATAATCCCACGAGCGAAAATACCATGCTGGCAATGCCAAATGTAACTGTGATAAAAGCTTCAAATTTTAATTTTAAAATCACAACGGGCATTACAGTTGAGCCATTGATGACACAATCTCGTGATATTTCAACAGTGCCTTCGCAGTTTTTATACAGTGCCTTATTGGAAATTTACACACAATCTCTGAACAGTAGTAAAATTTACAAACATTTACAGTTGAATATTGTGTTTAATACTGACCGTGAGCTCGCCTAATTGTTTTTTTCAAAACACTAGCAAAGTGCAGTGAGTCACCAGCAGACACGTGAGTCACCAGCAGAAGAACCTCCACTGCCACCGCAGGTAAACCGACGACGTCACCACACAAAGCGAAAGCCAAGCGCACCAAAGCTTGTAGGACACGTGCGATTTATTCAAGCACCGGAGTACCCAGTCAACAGCTCAGCAACGATCGACGCCATGACAATTAAGCAGCCGCAGGCCAGCATAGCCGCGATCGACGACAACAAGAGTCTGACTAAGCCATCTCATATCGACGATCAGCCGACAGCAGCTACTCCAATGGACGTCACGATAGATATATCAAGCGACGATGACAACGATGACACATATCTCTTTACGTTCCCACACTGACAAGGCGGCATTGCAGTATACCTTGCAGATTATGCATGCCTTGCCACTGGTCGTTTTCTCAACGACAAAATAATGGATTTTTACATCAAATGGGTTGAACGTGTCTGTATACCCAAGGATCAAGCGGACGATATCTACATATTCAGTCCATTATTTTATGAGCGTTTGACGCGTCTCAGAGCAACGCCCGGCGAAACACCAATTTCTCTGGAGCAGCGTAGACACGCAGAAGTCAGCAAGTGGACATGACGACAGGACATCACAGACAGGAATTTTATTATTATTCCGATTAACGAAGCCAAACATTGGTTCGTAGCGATCGTTTGTTTCCCAACGATGAAAGGACCACGATTTTATGGACGAGCACAAAAGATGCCACCAGGCCAGCTGCATCCAATAGCTCAGCCACTCATCTTACTATTGGACTCTCTCGCCACAACTAACCGGTCTCGCGTCTTCGGCCCAATACGAAGCTACCTCTCACAGGAGTTCCAAGCCAAACGAGGAGCGCAGGCGCAATATGTTTTTACGGAACAAAATTTACCAGGCTGCCGCGTAGAAGTTCCTCAGCAGGACAACTTGAGCGATTGTGGTCTATTTGCTCTGCAATTTATAGAAAGTTTTCTGAGCACGCCAATTCCAGACTTTCGCACACCAATTAATTGCAGCAAATGGTTCTCGCAATACCAAATACAACAGAAGCGCAGGCAGATCAGCGAACTAATTCAGGAGTTAGCAGGTCGAACTCTGCCAACTATACCGCTGCCAGCGGTCATCAACGAAATAGCAAGCAACACTCACCGGCAACATCAGCCAGCTCGCATCACAAGCGACACCAGTAATATCCACACTACCGATTATGTCGAACACACTGACGACTTCAGCAGGCTTACCGGCCCTATTAAAAACGCTACCAGCAGCAACAGTTGTGTCATTAGTGCCAAAATATGCACACAACATACTCACCGTTCATCACGCAGCGGATAGTTCTTCATCTCAGATCTCAGAAGAGATCATGCCTGCACACACTGCTCACGACCACGGAAGTCCCAGAGGTGGCAGCAGCAGCGACAGCGACAGCGACGACAACAGCAACAGCGAACGCAACCGCAGTAGCAACAGTCGCAACGAGCAGACTCGAAACCAGTCCGATGAATCTGAAACATCTGAAATGTGCATCGGATTGTTGATCGAACCAGAATTCAACTATACTTAACTAACTCACTAACTTAACTAACTGAACTTAACTCAACTATACTTACCGAATGTATTGAAAATTAGTTATAAGTTAGTTTTAAGTTTCGTTGTTCAATTTAATATATTTATAATACTAAGTGCATAATACTACTCCTAAAGTTGTCATACATAGTACCTACATACACATTAAGTAACCCTGGTGCTAGCCACCACTTAGTTATAAATTATAAATTGTATAAACGAGAGTCGTGTTTTTGCCTTCAAACCAAACGGACGTGTTTTATTTTTAGTCTCGTACAAAGTGGTGTAGTAGCAACAGAGAAGAGAAGTCGTAGCGTGACCAACCAATCAGGATAGCCAACAGGATTAGGACATAAAATAAAACCTGAGGACAGCCAACAGGACAGCTGCATCCACATCCTTCGCTTTCCTCTCCCTCTTCTTCGAGTTGTGACGCTGAGGCTAGTGACTTTGGAAGCCCTCTCAGTTGATCACTCTCACGTTGCTCTGCACGAGCAATACTCACCTTTGAGTATCTTTCCACTGAGGCCTGCCGCCGGGGAAGACTTTGGAAGTCACCTCAGAGCGCACTCACTTTGTTCTCAACGAACCCCACTCACCATCTCTCCCCTCCCGCTAAACCTACCAGAGGAACGAGTCACCCAACAGCAGCAGCAATATACGTAGAACACACACACATCCATACACATACGCAATTGGCTCAAATCCGCCAGAAGTGAAAAATAAGTACGAAGTCCGTTCAGCAAATATAACGGAACGTTTCATAGAAGCCAGCTACTATTTTTCACAAAGGAAAACGAATAGAAAAGTACAGTCACGCCTACATATAGTGACCAGGATCAAAAGTTGCATCCATCAGAAAACGAGTGCATCGTTTTGTATCCAACTACGGCAGCCACCAAGGCTCCGTCATCACCTACGACCAACAAGGCATCGCTGCCACATATACGGTGAGACAAAATCATCATAAAGGACCTTCTCACAAGGACCTTTTCCAACCTCTAATTCTTGTACCACGAACCCTGGACAGCCGCTGAGGATACCTCAGCTGGAAAATAATTGTAACGCCCATAGGTTCGTTACAAACTTCCACTCCCACTAGCCGACGAGCCAGAGCCGGAAATCAAAGCGTGCATCCGTCGCTTATCATCTGCTCAAAAATAACTATAAATATTCAGATCGTTACATGCTACACAGACTTACGACAGCTAGTGGACAGTGGCACGTCGTCGGCATACATTTGAATGCCACAACATTGTATAACGGTTGGTAAATCGTTTATATATACTGAGAATAGTAAAGGGCCCAGTATAGATCCCTGAGGTATGCCACGGTTGACTGGGAAAAAAATTTGAGATACTGGAACCAATATTTACTGCTTATGATCTATTAGTAAGGTATGATGTCATTAGTCTGATTGAATTGGTGGAAAAATTCATCATGCTGGATAATTTCACGCATAAAATCTGATGATCCGTGTCAAAAGCTTTCGAGTGATCCAACAAAATCAAAAAAGTAATTTCACAGCGATGGAGATTATATTGGATGTTGTCAGTGACGTTTAGTAGAGCAGTCACGCAACTGTGTTTTGGTCGGAATCCTGACTGTCAGTCAAAAGTTTGTTACACAAAAGAAATTTATTTGTTTGGGAATTACCGATTCAAAAACTTTAGACAGTCATGGCAAAATTGCTATTGGGCAATAGTCGTTTCCAGTTTTAGGAATGGGAATTATTTTGGCTATTTTCTAAGCAGGAAATTCAGATTTAGTTATAATTGTATTGAAGATAAATAAAACGAAAGGGAGCAGTACAGGTAAAAGAAACTTGAAAAACCTAAGATGTATTTCATCAAATCCTACGGCATTAGATTTAATATCGAAGCAACTTCTCAGTATTTCGTTATATTCAACACATTGGAAACTAAATTCAAATTAAAGTTTTAGAGTGTTATTTTAAAATAAAAATAAAGTTTTTTTCTCTAAACTGTAAACATAAAGTCTAAAACTTTAATTGGCGATCCTGCCAGGAGAAGCAAATAAAAGTGGTGAAAAATAAAAGCTTTCAAAGAATTCAAGTTCGAAGTCGACGAGAAACCGTAAGGTCCCTCCTAGTCAAAAAAATAAAAATTTAATGAATCCATCATAACGATTAGTCCCTCCTAAGTTACAGAATTTGCGCAAAGACAAGCAAGGGGCAACAAAACAAAAGTAAGGAAGAAAAGAACATCACAACTGCTCTACTCACTGGACCAACTATAGCACAGCGCAGAAAAGCCCTAGCCTGCGGAAAAGTGAATCAGACGAAATCCTTAAACCAATGAACTGATCCACCCTGTGAAGAAATCGATTATCTTAAAAAGAAAGAAAAAAAGAAAATTTTTAAATTATTTTAGAAAATATTGAAATAAATTACGTAACAATAAACATAAATATATAGAGACATAAAAAAAGGTTTAAAATATATTAATAAGCTGGAGGATATAATTGAGAAAATAACAGAAAATTTAAAAGAAATAAAAATCACAATGACTAACAATAACACAGATTTAATCTCGAAATTGACCAATCTTAAAGCTGAAATTGATGCGTTGAAGAATCAATTAGAAACCTTAACATGCTCAAGCGTAGTAACTGACTATAAAATAGAAGGAATAGATAATACGGTTAAATGTGATGAATCTTTGGAAGTGATTAGATCACTGCCAGAATTTATTGGAAAAAACTCATATGTAAGTTGGCGGGAAGCTGCCAATAATTCAATGACACTTTACGAAAAAGGTACTAAAAAATATTTTGCTGCTTTGAAAATTTTAAGAAATTAAATAACCAATGAAGCTAATGACCATCTAACCAGTCATGGTACGGTACTGAATTTTGATGCTATAATAAGTCAGTTAGACTTTGCTTATTCTGACAAAAGAACAATTCACATTTTAGAACAAGAGTTAAGTAGCCTTCGACAAGGATCAATGAACATTATAGAATATTATAATGTGGTTAATCAGAAATTGGCTTTACTAAAAAACAAGACAATTATGACCAATGGTTCGAATAATCCAATCACAAAAGAATTAAATCAAAAAAATAGACAAAACGCACTAAGGATATTCATTACAGGATTGAATGGTAACTTATCTAACATTTTATTTTCCCTATGCCCAGAAGATTTTCCAAATGCTTTTGCGAAGGCACAAGAACTTGAGTCAAATAACTTAAGAGCTAATTTTGCATTACAATTCGGTAAAAATAATAATCCTAGCCTAAGATTTCCTAATAATAACAACAGAATGTTAAGTTACTGAGTAGTAAATATGAACGGAACAAATTGGTCGCCATGGCAGGCACAGAATACATTTTTACCTCAACAGAAAATGGATAATATGATTAAATTAATTCCACGTGACGAACATCCTAGACCAACCCCTATGAAAATTGATGCATGTACCCAGTTTAGACCTCCCATATCGTGGGTACTACTGCAAAACCATCTATATCGCAGTTGTTATGGAGATATATGAATTTGAATGTTTGACCAGTTCTGAAAAATCAATTTTTGCAGTTGGAATAGTGTATTCGTGAATATTATCGCATCATATGATCATGCTCATAGTGGAGAGTTCACACAACGCTATGATTAATAAATTTCTGTCAAAATCATAAAATGATGCAGACGTTTTTGCTAAAAGTGCAAAATAATTTATTCATTCAACAAAAACAGTAGCGAAAAAACTGAATGCTATCATTCTATAGCTATAAAGAAAAGATAAGTATATGGGTCGGTAATTGTAATTAAAATTTTAATACCCACTCGAACCATAAATGATACTCGGGCGGAATCAGTCGACCCTTGCAAAGTGATATCAAATCAGCTTTTTTGGCCTTCGATATAGCCAACGGTGCAGCAAATAACTGTTTGAAGTTTAAGTTTTCCGGGCGTCCACGTTTTCAGTAAGCTCTGAAATATGAAATGATAGGGTGAAATCGTTTAAAAATTGAATAAGTTGGGCAACAAAACACCGTCCAATCATTGTCATCATGCGAATATTTGAATTTGATCGTGCCAACTGTATTTTTCTCAAAGCGAATACGTTTGACTTTGAGCCATGCAATTTTTTCATTGTCAGTGTCCGTCGTTGATCGATTCATCAAATGCGAATATGCGTCCTTCAAATCGATGAAATCGTTGTGTTGCATACGAATGACTTTGTACGGTGTCGTCTTCGTTTTTTTGTTCTCGGCTCGAGCTTTTCTGATAACGTTACACTATTCATTTGGGGTGTAGATTGATATGTGTTTTGCGGCCCTTTCAATCGCCAAATGCATGGAGTCAACATCCATTTGAGTGTGACCAGTTTCTAAATAGTTGTGTTCGATCGAATCAAAAGGCAACGACTTGATCAGCTCCATGTGCATTGCCAGAAGGTACTTATTGCAATTCTGCCCTCCACAATTATCAGACCAAATTTTCACGTTTTTTCGACCATGCTGCACTTGATCTGAAAATTAGCAATTAATTACATTATGTATAGCAAACTTTTCAAAAAGTGTGTGTATTCACCATCTAAAAACTTCTTGAGACACGAGCCTATTTCGGAGCTGCCACGTCCACCGTCTACCTCGCTCCAAACAAAACAATATCCAGTTTTGTCGTTTTCGACGTAAAAAGTCAAGTTGTAGAAACACAGTTTCCTTTTGTAGTAAAATTGACTTTCGTCGGCATAGGGTATTTGGATAACAGATTGCAAATCCATTGTAGCAAGTAGTAGCGTTGAATCCGATTTGGCTGCTTCCACGTCACGATGCATGGCCGCACGACAAAGGTCTTCTCGGCGAATGTGGCTTTCATGTTCTTCTGTAACCTTTTCATATTCAGGATCTGTCGAAGGCATATTTGCGAATTTGCAACAATTTGAACAC